>NQII01000517.1:278948-306317 GCA_002778355.1 Clitarchus hookeri | reverse complement strand
TTTTTTTTTTTAATATGTAGTAGTTTTCTCCAATTTCGGGAAATATTGGTCTTGATCCTATAAATAGACTAACACTGCCACAAAGTAATCACTAGACGTGAAAAATCAAACAGCAGATGTTTATGAGACGCCATAAAAACACTTAAGCATAAATCATTCTTGAATACTCATCTGGGTGGTGCTTTGAAATAAGCTTGTACTAGACGCCACGATATACCTCATACGTAGGGACAGGTGTTTTTCGCGAAATGATTTCAAGACCAGTTGTACTCCAAAGCATTTCTGTTCATAAGCGCTTTCGTGGTTGGATGATTTTAAATGTCACGTGCCTCGAGTGTCTGTCCGCGAATCATGTACGTCACTATCGGAGTATTTTATTACGATTGGCCCCAGTCAAATAGGAACATGTCTTCTCACGTAGACACGCGGCCAATAACCAAAGGAAGTTGTGGTTGTGGACTAGGATATTGAAGTCTAGCATGGCCATTAATAGTTTTGCGAAAAACACCTGTCCCTAAGCATAACGTACCGCTTGCTGACTCTTGCTAACGAACATCGCAAACAGAATACCGGACGGCGGAGCGTTGTAATCGCATCTTCGCCGGCTTGGCCGNAATGTTAACTAGAAAAATGTCTGCAGAACTGGAAGCACTGCGAGCATTAATTGAGGGGTTAGGTAGCCAGATGGTTAGTGTGAGCGCAAGTGTAAATAACTTGAAAGAAGATGTAAATAACCAAGTTAGTAGAGTAAACTAGACTGTAAATCCCCAAATTAGTAGTGTGAGAGAAAGCGTGAATGAAACTCTAAATATCATAATTAGTTCTGTAATTGAAACTGTAAATAGTGTAAATGAGAATTTAGACAGGAAAATTGACTCGGTCGATGAAAATGTTAACAAGAAAATAGATCATGTAAACAGGAAAATTGACTCGGTTAATGAAAATGTAGACAGGAAAATAGATAATGTAGACAATAAAATAGATAATGTAGACAATAAAATATATAATGTAGACAGGAAAATAGAAGGCATTAGCGAGCTAGTGAACACAAAAATTGACAGAGTGAATGAAAGAATGGACAGTGTAAATTAAATAGTGAATGCTCTAAACGACAGGATAGACAGTGTCAGTGGGTTATTTCAAAGTGCTCCCACATTTTTTTACGTATAAATTGTATGGTGGAAGTCCTTTTGTGGGCACAATCTATGCTCTTTGCTGTAAAAATAACCGCATTTATAAAGAACAAAAAAATTACAGTTGACCTTCTGACACCGTTAGGTAAACATCTATTTGGAAGCGCTCTCTCGTCATACTACGAAGATGAGTTGCGAATACGAAGGCCTGCCTTTGACCTCGACGATCATGGAGCCGCGATCCGCATCATCGCTAACTGGTTGTCGCCAGTGCCGATTCTGCGAATGAGTTTTCACCTATGGTCAAAATGCTCGTCGGCATGAGAGAACGACCTGTACGAAAAGCCCTTTTCGCGCGATGAACCATTACGACATTGGTGCCATGCAGTTTGTGCAAGGCGATACATTGAAAGAACATACCGAGATCTGCAAGGATTCGTCTACTGGGAGTCAGCAGGTGTTGACCGCAATACCTCGTGCTGCATCAATGGGTACCGATTCGACAGGTGATTATGATGAGACAGTTAATGCTAAACAACGCTAAAGACGGAATGAATGCAGTGCGGTCGGTTTGCGCAGAATGTACACTTGCAAGACGTTCGCGTGAAGCCGACGAACTTCAAAATAAACGGACGTCGGCTCTAAATACTGATGAGCATACAACTCCTTCTACAAAGAAAAGCAAATTTAATATTTCGGATAAAACAGAAAGTGCAGACGATCATGAAGATAGCATGGATGAAAATGTACACGAGGACAGTGATAATGTCGAAGACGATGATGGCGATTTTCTCGATGCACTGACACACCCCTCCAACACATTTGCTGCAATGAGCGACACGAAGAAGGCAGAACACGTCGAGAATACCGGCGACCTATTTACCGAAGACCCGAATGAACTTGTTGATAGACTCAGATATTTGATTGGCCTTCAAAAACGTGGGTATTCCTCGCGCATTGTTGAGATATCTTCAGTCATTAGTAAACTGAAGGATCGGGGATATATCGCATGATGTGATGAACTGCTTTCTTCTGAAATTGTAATTACAAAATAATAATAAATTATTATAAAATAATAGTTTTTTCTTTATTTTTGTTTGTCATATCCATTTGTATCCCTCATGATTTTCAAGTGGTGCCATTAGCACTCGACTATTTACGTAAATATCTGCATATAGAATTATAATAAAGACTTAAGTATAAAAATTCATGGATAGTCGACTGCATACAAAACATTAATTCTGTCAACATGTGCAAATTTGTAGACAGCTGGCCAACGAATGTAATTTATATACATATAGATGGGGGACAAACCGAAGAATTAATCGAAGAATAGATCGAAGGATCGATCGAAGGATTGAGATTGATCGAAGGATTGGGATTGATCGAAGGATTGGGATTGATCGAAGGATTAGGATTGCGGTGCTAATGGCGGTGCTGATTGCGGTACTGCTTAATGGAAAGATTGTGAAATTTATTAAAAGATCGATGAAAGAAAACAAGTATTTAATTAATCTTTTAATATTTTAACATTTTTTTGAATTTTATAAAAGTTTTTAGAATTTCTTTATGGGTTCGAGGATATCGAAAGTTATGGGCACGAGGTCAAGGTCACATATGTGAGTCCAAGGTGAAGATCATCCAAATCTAACATGTTGGTTGGTTGGAGGCATCAGTGCCGCCTAAGTGTTGAAAATGTGAACAAATGATAAATTAAATAATTAATATGGTGGATGAGTGCATTCGTCAGAATGAGCAAAGGTGATTGGGTAGGGGAAGGGAATCTTAATATAATGTGATTGATTGGAGGGGAGTCAGTCGTTTGCTATACGTGGTACCGTGGTAAACTTCCGGAAATGTAAGTTTTTAAAAATAATTTAAAACGATAATATTTAATATTTTTATTAATTTTTTATAAATTCTTAGCAAATTTTTGGAATATTTGACAATTTTTCGGGTTCAAGGTCAAATGCAACCGGGGTCAAGGTCAAAGCCAAAGGTTACCTGGATTTAAGATAGCGGTAGTAGTCAGTGGTGTAATATGCTTGCAGATTTTTATGAATTTATTCTATTTTTACCATTTTTCTCGAGTTTTTGTTTTTAAGGTTATCCAAGGTCACTGGTCAATGTTATGGTCACCTGGATCCAACATGGTGGTTGGGTGGTGTCATAACATAGTGGCTGGTCGGTTCCAGTGTCTCGTCCTCTCTAAGCGCTTACATTAAAAATTTTAATTTTATAATGTTTTTAAAGTTTTAACAATTTTTTTTATAAATATTTAGGGATTTTCTTGGGTTTTAAAGTTCATCGGTTACCGGGTTCAAGGTCAAAGTCAAGGTTACCNCGTACAAGATGGCCGCCGGCTGACCGGAATGACAGAGCATGAACAGCTCCGACGCTCCGGTCCTTCGTCCTCTTGAGCCAAACTTCCCATAATCATTCTACTATAACGATAACATCAAAATAATTGCAGCATGGCGTGCAAGACAGTTGAATGTCGTGGTGTTCAGAGTGTAGACTGTTTGCTGTTTTTTCACTTTTTTAATCAAACCTTTGAAAAATCACCCCATGAATGACTTACTTTGTTATTTCGTGGATATGTCACAACACAGGCGTTTTATATTTCTTTCAAGATAAAAGTATTTAAATTTTTGATAAATCGAATTCTCTTATATTTCATTTATAAATTATAATATCTACATTATAATTAATATAAATAAAAACGAGGAGAAAATACGTGTGTTGGTAATACCTGTTAAAAAATAGTTCTTATGCAAAATATTATGACACTGAGTTCGCACGAACGCGGTGCGTTGTATCTTTGATGTAATCTTAAACTTTTTTTTTTTCATGAGACGAAGGAACATCCTGGAAGTAGAACTTTAGCAGGGCTTCAAAGAAGTTGGAAGTAACCGTGAACGGATGATAAACCTTACGAAATCCTAAATACAAATTACGAAAAACGAAACTCGAAACGAATCAGAACAAGACCTGAGACTACCGGCCGACGGGTAGGGCCAGTTCAAGGTAACTTAACTTGGCGCCTGAAAGGGAAAGAGCTGCAGGCGCCCACTTCACATTTAGAATTCCCCTCAATTAAGCGCCCCGTCCACCTGACGCTTGAACTGTGCTAAAAAGTGTTTGAAACTCGGTATTTTATTATGAAACTATTAAACGCGCGTTTAATTAGCTGGTCTACGAAAAGAACACACAAATCAGACCTCGCCTATCAATTACTCTCAAGACGTCGCGCGCTTTGGAAACACTCTGTATATCAAAATATACTGATTAGATCCCTGCGAAAGTACTTGCTACAGACTTTCCACTAATAAAATAATACGGTCGCCACTGAAGGTCCCAAAAGTACACGCAGCGCGACGAGATCACTTCACGCCAGTCCAGAACCCTGCGTGTAGCGGCGATGGCGTGTTTGATGGGCGTGGCAATGTCGTCCTTATAGACTATTCACGATAAAGTGAGCACTTTCGAAAGCCCTCTCATTTGGAATAATAGTCAATAAATATATTTCATTTAAATTGAGATGTTAATTTACGAGTGCGGTGGTATATACAAACTTTGTTTATTACTTACATGGCAAAATTAATTTAAAAAGGTGGTTAAAGGATAAAAAATGGCTGAAAGGAAAAGTAACTAGGGCCTCAAAAGTGCTCACTTTACCGTTTTATAAATATGGTTTTGAAATGTTGTAATCAACCACTTTAACTTAAAAAAAAAATTTAAAAGTAACTGTTGTAGGTAGAAATTTAGTCAATATTACATTATTATTGCAAAATTAAATATAAGGGACATGTTGCTAATTTACATAATACCGCATGCGTCGTTTAGCTACCGCCCATTCTTGTGATCGTGTTGATAGACAAGATAACAGCATAGCTTACCATATTATTCAACTAGGCCTATGCTTAAATTAAAATATGTTTGACATTGAAATAGAAGTAACAGTAAACTGAAATTGGAGGTCGTCATAACTCCAGAACGTGGTCAGGACCTCATAACCCCCCACATCTTCTACGACGATGTGACCCGTAGAAAATTATCCCGATATGCCCATTACGCATATGCCTATATTCATCATCAGTCTCTCCCTCGGTTAGTGGTTTGTATGGCCCGTACAGCA
Source organism: Clitarchus hookeri (assembly GCA_002778355.1). Lineage (NCBI taxonomy): Eukaryota > Metazoa > Arthropoda > Insecta > Phasmatodea > Phasmatidae > Clitarchus > Clitarchus hookeri. The sequence continues at coordinate 301,046 of NQII01000517.1, read as the reverse complement.
GCATTTCCTCTATAGGAATATATTTAAAAAAAAAAAAATCTTGGAGAGAATCTATATGCTGTTTAAACCCCCCCCCCCTTTTTTTTCTCCCTTTTTTTTTTTACTATGTAGTTTCCTCCATTTTTCGGAAAATATTAGTCTTGATCCTATAAATAGACTAACTTTGCCACAAAGTAATCATTAGACGTAAAAGTCAAACAGCAGATGTTTATGAGACGCCATAAAAACACTTAAGCATCATTCTTGAATACTCATCTGGGTGGTGCTTTGAAATAAGCTTGTACTAGACGCCACGATATACCTCATACGTAGGGACAGGTGTTTTTCGCGAAATGATTTCAAGACCAGTTGTACTCCAAAGCATTTCTGTTCATGAGCACATTCGTGGTTGGATGGTTTTAAATGTCACGTGCCTCGAGTGTCTGTCCGCGAATCATGGACGTCAGTATCGGAGTACTTAATTACGATTGGCCCCAGTCAAATAGGAACATGTCTTCTCACGTAGACACGCGGCCAATAACCAAAGGAAGTTGTGGTTGTGGACGTGGGATATTGAAGTCTAGCATGGCCATAAATAGTTTCGCGAAAAACACCTGTCCCTAAGCATAACGTGCCGCTTGCTTACTCTTGCTAACGAACATCGCAAACAGAATACCGGAAGGCGGAGCGTTGTAATCGCATCTTCGCCGGCTTGGCCGTCGATCATTCGCCAGCCCTTTAGAACTGAAAACATCCAGCTGCCGAGCACTAACCCCCGCCTCATTACGACGACGGGGCGAGAGCGACAATGCAGCGAGAAACAACTGCGCATCGTCCACTGTGTGTGCTGTTCACGGTTAATTGAGCACTTTTGAAATCAAGGTTTGAAAAACGACACTGCTCCTACTTGCATATATTTTAATCGGTACTGTGACTGGCATTCACCCAGTAAAGTTGGTAACGACGAAGGGAAAGTAGTTCCTTATTTTAACGTTTAATTAAAAGTGTTAGGTAAATACTTACTTTTACTGAAATGATTTATGTTGCTTTTCGCAAATTTGTTAAATATATTATACTCTTCCAATAATTCCACAGTTTCACTTTACCGACTCAAGAATAAAGTTATCAGAACATATGGTGGAAGGATACACATTGTGCAAACAAGTAGATCTTAAGCAGGGCTTTCAAAAATTGCTCAGCTCACGGTGAACAGCCTATAACAACCAACATCCCAAATAGAATACTGAATGGCGGAGCGTTGTAATGGCGTCTACGTTGGCTCGGGTGTTGACCATTTCCAGCGCTTTCGAACTGAACATGTTCAGCTGCCGCCGAGCATTAAACCTCGCCTCATTACGACGACGGGGCGAGAGCGACAATGCAGCGAGAAACAACTGCGCCGTGTCCACTCCACCCCCAGCTTTAAACNCACACTTCAATGCCGCGGGTCTGCTGCCGGACGCTGTCCGGCCTCGGGGCAACAACAGCCTAACTGCCTCCCGCCTAGCTGAAGGTCCCTTGCGAAAACTTCCCATCCGAATACAGGATACTCAGTAGACATATAAGACACTTTTACATTTTCTTGCTCTCCAGAAAATCATGTTCATATAGGCTATTCACGGTAAAGTGAGCACTTTTGAAAGCCCTCTCATTTGAAATAATAGTCAATAGTTTTATTTTAGCCTAGGTTGTTAACTTCCGAGTGCGGTGGAATATGCACACTGTATTTATTACTTTTATGAAAATGTTTATTTTAAAAGGAGGTTAAAGGATAAAAAATGGCTGAAAGGGAAAAGTAACTAGGGCCTCAAAAGTGCTCCCTTTACCGTGAACAGCCCATAGTTACTTAATAATCAGACTAACATACCATAAGAGACAGTGAGTCTATGAATAAATGNCCACACTTCAATGCCGCGGGTCTGCTGCCGGACGCTGTCCGGCCTCGGGGCAACAACAGCCTAACTGCCTCCCGCCTGGCCGGAGGTCCCTTGCGAAAACTTCCCATCCGAATACAGGACACTCAGTAGACATATAAGACACTTTTACATTTTCTTGCTCTCCAGATAATCATGTTCATATAGGCTATTCACGGTAAAGTGAGCACTTTTGAAAGCCCTCTCATTTGGAATAATAGTCAATAAATATATTTTATTTTAGCCTAGATTGTTAACTTCCGAGCGCGGTGGAATATGCACACTGTATTTATTACTTTTATGACAATATTTATTTTAACAGGTGGTTAAAGGATAAAAAATGGCTGGAAGGGAAAAGTAACTAGGGCCTCAAAAGTGCTCCCTTTACCGTGAACAGTCCATAGTTACTTAATAATCAGACTAACATGCCATAAGAGACAGTGAGTCTATGAATAAATTATCCCAACCTGGTTATCAACCAACTCTTCCGAAGGTGTGCTGGTGAAAATAATTTGCAACATTCGTCTTGTATGAGTCTGGCAAATAAGTTATCCAATGTTGTATCGCCTCTACGCTAAAGGCACTCAATTATCAAGCAGTATTTCCGTCGTAGAGTGTGCAATCGTCTTAGTTTAGCATGCAACCAGTAATCATTTTTCAAAAAATGTGCTTCAAGAGNTATCAAGCAGTCTTTCCGTCGTAGAGTGTGCAATCGTCTTAGTTTAGCATGCAACCAGTAATCATTTTTCAAAAAATATGCTTCAAGATGTTTTGTAAAAGAGCTATATTGAAATGCTTCAAAATAATATTTACAATGTGCCTGATTTCTTCAGATAGCCATTCTCTAGTCGTCGGAGGTGTGTGTGTCCTTTTCGTAGATAAGCCAAACATACTGGTAAAACATATAATAGTTTCATATGCAACCGTCAGCTTCACGTACGCTGCAACGTCATCCATACGTCACAAGGGGTTTGCCTTCGTCACATGGTGAGTCCGTTTATGCCCATCCGGATGATCTCTTATATATATCTAGGAAACAAGCGAACACGTCATGCATGGAGTGATTTTTCAAAGGTTTGATTTAAAAATTGCGAAGAAACCGCGAATAGACTATATCCTAACATTGCATCAAAATTGAAGTGTTTTTATTTTCAAGAAACTGTCAACACTACTTTTTAACTTGAAGATAATTATTTGCCTCTTAAGATTTTTTTTCATAAATACTAACTTTAAGCTTTACTTGAATCATTTGATTGGACAAACAAAATGCCTTTAAAATACAGTGTTTCTATTAATAAGATTTTCTATTGCGCATCTAATGTTTTATCTTAGAATTTTCAATCATTATGGTTAAAAATTCGCCACATATTTTAACCTGAAAAATATATAAAGTTTTCGTAGCTTGTCTTTTAAGTGATTTTTTTTTTTTCGNCAACCGTCAGCTTCACGTACGCTGCAACGTCATCCATACGTCACAAGGGGTTTGCCTTCGTCACATGGTGAGTCCGTTTATGCCCATCCGGATGATCACTTATATATATCTAGGAAACAAGCGAACACGTCATGCATGGAGTGATTTTTCAAAGGTTTGATTTAAAAATTGCGAAGAAACCGCGAATAGACTATATCCTAACATTGCATCAAAATTGAAGTGTTGTTATTTTCAAGAAACTATCAACACTACTTTTTAACTTGAAGATAATTATTTGCCTCTTAAGATTTTTTTTCATAAATACTAACTTTAAGCTTTACTTGAATCATTTGATTGGACAAACAAAATGCCTTTAAAATACAGTGTTTCTATTAATAAGATTTTCTATTGCGCATCTAATGTTTTATCTTAGAATTTTCAATCATTATGGTTAAAAATTCGCCACATATTTTAACCTGAAAAATATATAAAGTTTTCGTAGCTTGTCTTTTAAGTGATTTTTTTTTTTTCGATGAGCCTGGTGTTAAATTTTACACTCGTCAAGAGCTAGTTTCTCAATCCATGCTGGAAACTGGAATAATGTTTGCACCATAAACCGAATGCCTGTTACATGAACCTTTGTTCAGTAAATATTTGATCGCTGGCCAACGACGGGTACATATTTCATCAGTAGGCCTACATGTGATAGCAACATCTTGTTTAGAAAGCATAACGGTACTGCGTATTCTTCAAGCAACCGAGCTCAGGCTAGGAAGACAAACAGCTAATTTCTTTTCATTCATGTTGTTGTCCTCGCACCAACATTTCATAACTTTTTAACCTATTCAAACAAATACAGTCCATATTTTCTTTAACTGTTTAACCTTTGAAAATATTTTTGATATCAATTGTCAAACATAAGTAAAAACTGTCATTAAGCTCAGTAAAAAAAAAATAGTAATTAGATCGTTAAGCTTAGTTCTTCACGCAAAACCTGTCTTTTCCAAATCTGAATTAAAGAACACATAGCACAAAAATGTACTATTTGACAGTTTTTAATGCTTCAAATCAGAATCATTTTCTTGATAGCGTAGTTACTGAGCAATCCGTTGTTTTGTTGCAGATACATTTTCATAGAGGCTGAACTTATAAATTTTGTCGTGACCAATGAATTTGATTACTATATTGCAGTACTCCTCTGCTAAAGCTCGGGAAAAAAATTATAGGCTTATTCAAAACGTCAAGGGGCTAGTTTTAGTTTGACGACGTTTAATGACTTCTGCTGGAGATGGAGCAGTTAATCGGGCAACATTTTAGCTGTATTTTTATCCTCAAGCGGTACGGCTGTGTTGTGAAGAAAAACACTTCAAGTTGTCGCATATGTGCGGGACAAATGTGTAGATCTTACTGTCACTTCGTCATTGCAATAGGAGTTCTGCACGTATGTGTTCTTTGAACACCATGCATCGATTATTATTATTAAACGTCACTATATCGTGGTAACTCCAAACTACACGGCAGGACAGAACGTGCTGTGCATACGGTCCCCCCACTAAAACGTCGTCTCATAAATTATCATTCAACCCTATTTTATCCAGCGTGGGGTTAATATTTCCAAACTAAAACCAAATTTAAGCACCAGAACGTGAATCACGGATGGCAGGAACTTACTGATATGTAGGGACAGGAGTATTTTGAGTTCAGATGATCGGTGCGCTAGACTCCACGATCCTTTTGAACCCTCAGCTTTTTGTTGATTGGCTGTTACTTCAGTATGAAGCCAATTTAACCTCGAACCAGGTGGCACAGGATTNATATTTCCAAACTAAAACCAAATTTAAGCACCAGAACGTGAATCACGGATGGCAGGAACTTACTGATATGTAGGGAGAGGAGTATTTTGAGTTCAGATGATCGGTGCGCTAGACTCCACGATCCTTTTGGACCCTCAGCTTTTTGTTGATTGGCTGTTACTTCAGTATGAAGCCAATTTAACCTCGAACCAGGTGGCACAGGATTNGACCCTCAGCTTTTTGTTGATTGGCTGTTACTTCAGTATGAAGCCAATTTAACCTCGAACCAGGTGGCACAGGATTCGGTGCTGGTTTTCCTGCAGGTCTGTTATTGGCACAGAACTGACCTGCGCGTGTATAATAAACTTTGACCCAGCTGCGAACCTAACAGAAATGCACTTGTGTAAAGTGTGGCTTGTCCTAAAATGAATTAGTAAAATCGTCTATGTCCTGCTGATCTGAAATTTCGTTCGTTTTTCTTATTCCAGAATTTGTCGGTTAGACTCTCAGTCTACGGGATAAAATTGGAGGCCAAGGACGTATGAACAGCGTTGCCGAGTGTTTGAAATACAGGTTTTTCCACGAAACTGTTAGAAGTGCGTCCAGTGTTTTGATCTACGGAAACAATACACACTTCAGACGAGGTCTGTTGAGTGCTTTCAAAACGNTAGAAGTGCGTCCAGTGTTTTGATCTACGGAAACAATACACACTTCAGACGAGGTCTGTTGAGTGCTTTCAAAACGTCACGGACATTATAAACACCACTTCAGACCACTCCAGCATAGCTAAAAACGGCTTTCTCAAAGCGCTGTATCTCAANTCACGGACATTATAAACACCACTTCAGACCACTCCAGCATAGCTAAAAACGGCTTTCTCAAAGCGCTGTATCTCAAAATGTACACGTCAGATACATACGTACAAATGTATTCAAGTGCCCTCCACTAAACCATTCCACATACATCCCGCCAATAAAATTATAGGGTCACTGCTGAAAGTCCCATGTGTACACGCAGCACGACGAGAGCACTGCACTCCAGTTCAGAGCCTTGCGCTTAGCGGCGATGGCGTACTTGATGCGCGTGACAGTGTAGCCCTTATCGCTCCTACGTTTATCGGCCTCAAACGCGGAAACCAGCTCCAGGTAGGCGGGTCCCTTAATACTGAAGAGTAAAGGGTGAGGTTTTCTCAGCTGCTTCCTCTGTCGGCATCATGCGAGCCTGGTGCAGCCTTCGACAAGGCGGTGGGGTGGGGTACTTACTCGTGTCCGACACGATGTTTTCAGTGGAGAGAGTGTCCACCGCCGGAGTCGTAGACAATGCCACGCGTGCCTTTTGTCACGTCGGGGGCAGCTGTGCACCTCCTTCCCCACACCCTGCTTTCTTCTGCCCATCCCCTCTTTCCGATTGTCCGCCCCCGCACGGACATTTGGCCGGGCGGACAGCTGTGTCCATTCCGTATTCCAGTCCATCTCCCCCTCACCTCCTGGTCAATGTCTCGCCTATANCGTCTATGGTGCCGCCGAGGCCTGCAGGGAAAACAACTGCAACATTTCCGCGACCAGGCGTCAAGTGGCTACTCGCGCCGTCATTGGTCGTGAGTATACAATTATACGCGTCCCCGTTACAGCTGAAGGAAGCACCCCAATTCCTTTTTTCTTTCCTGGAGTGTGCTCTTTGTGGAGCCGTGGTCGCACATCTGCGACCACATTGTTCGTGAATTGCGCCGGTTACGTTCACCTCGCCCTGCAGACACCTGTCTTCCATCGTCGGCAATGTCACCGACGTCTCCCGGCGAAAGTCGAACTTCCATGACTGCGGTTCCCACATCAACCCACGGCAATGTCATACGTAGGGACGCCCGATTTTCGCGGAAATATTTCACGACCAGTTGAACTTCATAACACTTTAGCTAAGCTGCACTCTCGTGATTGGATGGTCTAGGTGCTACGCGTCTTAGATAGTCTGCCCGCGAATCACAGACGTACAGTATCGGAGTAACCTAATTTTGGTTGGCCAGTCGAGTAGAAAAATGTCTTCGCACAAAAAAAAGAACACCACTGGCACACCCGAGGGGTATTGAAATCTAGCATGTGCGAAAATCTTTTCGCGAAATTCGGCTGTCCCTAGTTACACGTTGTCTCTTGCCACCTTCAATATTCTTATCACGCTTCCGTTTCCGTTCTCTTTCTTGCCATATTCAGTGTGATTACGCTTCCATTAGTGGTTAGTCTTAATTGGGAGTTATGTGTCACCATAGGTAAGTCGTCTCGTCGAGCAGCAGGATGACGTATTTCCAGAACTGTGCGGTCAGACCTCAAGGGCGAACTCCTTGCCCCACAAAATTGACCTTGTGAACGTACGTATGTCCTGAAGTTTTTACTTTACCATCGTAGCTTAGTTGGGAATGGATATCAAATTTCTAAGGGCGCGACCTACCAAGCTAGCACACACGACGTTTAAATGGGGAATCAGTCAATGTTTCCTTCTCAATGCATCAGTTTTAAAGATAACCATTTCAAACAAACAATATACTGCGTGACATTTCTAAAGTAATGCCGGCACGTTAAGATTGTTGGCCAAATATTACGTTTAACTTTTTTCCTAAAATTTAATGTTAAATTTTACATTTTACAAATAAATTATGAGTGAACTTATTTTTTGTGGCAGTATTATTTGAGTAAGTTGCATTGAACGATTAATTGTTTGAATGAAACAGCTATGTTAAAATGTATGCATTGAAAATAAATTTCATTAAAATTGATTCCCCATTTAAACTCTACGGTTGCAAGTTTCGTAGGCGGAGTCTATGAGGTTCGATTATTATCTGTCAGCAATGAATAACTAATACGCACGCATGAGGCCAGGTCACCAGAGACATTAAAAATTTCCTCCTAATTTGCGAATTTCTTGTTACCAACCTAGATATTTATTGGTGTCCGTATCGGTTTATTTTTCCTTTAAAAGTTAGGGAAATAATACCTAACATGTTTTTCACTTACTCGAAAATCATTGAGCTTCTAGCGACTAAACGAAGTTGTTTTGGACAGGTCAGTTTTGTTCTCGAAGGAAAGGAACTTGCGCATGACATTTGGAGTTGCCTTTTAGAAATACGTTGTGTGGAGAGAGCTGTAAAATAATTAAGATGCTCTCGTTATCTTGGTTTTCACAAACACCACAACACTTATTATCGTGCTCGATATTGGGCCTGTGGTGTTTGGCCTACAGGCGTTTTACCTACAGGCCTTTTTACCCAATAGAGATCTGCTTAAAAGCCTACATTTTAGGCAAAACGACGGGAACCCCTCGACGTTGACGTCCGTATAAATAAAAAAAGACATGAGATATATTTTTGTGCAAAATTTTCGACGCGTTGTTTTAGACTTCCTAAATAGTGTTCAATGGGTAAAATACTGAACGAGTAAACTTTAAGAGTTTACTTTTTTAAGTTCAGCTGTGCTCGTAGAACTTCGGGAATTTAAGCGGCGACTCTACAGTTTTATTGGACGCGACTCTGTAGCAAAGTCGTATATTTTAGCAGTCTGGAAAGGACATTTTTAGCTATGTTAAGAGAAAATGAAAATAATGTTTCCAATGTGCCTGATGTCTTGAAGGTACTACTCCGTCATCGTCTGGAATGTGCTGTCTTTTCGTATCTTAACTTTTTATGGGCACGTTGTAGTGGTCAGATTACTAGCCTCCCACCTACTCGGACCGGGTTCGATTCCCAGCGGGGTCACTCCTGGATTTTCGCATGTGGAAATCGTGCTGGACGCTGCCGCTGGTCGGTGGGTTTTCTCGGGGATATCCCGTTTACCCCGCCCCTTGCATTCCGGCTCTGTTCCATACTCACCTCGCTTCACCTTCCACCCGCTCTCAAGACCTCGATGTTTAAGAGCCGCCCAGATATCTTCGTTCACTCGCTCAAACACGCTGCAACGCATTTCAAGCGTTAGGTAACCGTCGTTCCAGACGACGACAAACACCGCGCGCGAGTTTTGCGGTAGGACGCTGAGGAGGAGGGTCAGAGTGTGGGTTCCGGGGAGGACGACGGCGCGATAGATAAACGTCGTCGGCTTCAGTCGGCGAAAAGGGCTACAAGAACCCGCGTTGTGACGCGCGCCTGGGAGATCACGTGGCGTCGGCGCCTTTTGAGCACCCTTCTTCTGTCTTTCTTCTGTCCTCCAGTTTCTCTCAGGCGAGTGGAAACCCTCTTCCTCCCCCCCCNCCGTTTTCTCAACCCCGGGCATATTGAAAACACAACACTAAACGCTCTGTTAAAAGGCTACAAATTATATTTAGCCCGCCGCGGGGTGTTCTGCCGTCTCGATGAAGTCATAACTGCCGGCCTTTCCTTTTAATCCCCGACGACTGCCTTTTCCTTTAGGAGGCGCTACAAAGACACGGCTTTACTGCCGAAACCTTGAGGCGGAGGCACAAGGAACCTCGGCAACTATAGCGCGTCTCGCCCTTAGACTGCAGTCACAAGTACAGTCCATTCACGGATACTTCCAATTATTCTGGTGGATCCCTTCTATTCCTCCACCTCGTGCAAACAAAGCTTAACCAAGTTAAATGGAGCAGCGCCGGAATGAAGGGGCGGGGGAAACGGGAGATCCCCCGAGAAAAACCCGCCGACCAGCGGCATCGTCCGGCACGATTTCCACATACGAAAATCCGGGAGTGACCCGGCCGGGGATTGAACCCGATTCGCCATGGTGGGAGGCGAGCAGGGTAATCACTCAGCGCCTCGGAAATAAAACTGTGTTTTAGTTAGCGTAATTTATAAAGAGCGAATACCATTGACACCTGCTGGATTAGAGGTCGCACATATACATACACATGTTCGCATATCACTTTTCATTCGGCTTAAGTCACGTAGCATTGTGGGTGGACTCTGGAGGAGGAGGGTGGGGGTGTTTTTCTGTGGACCAGATATATCGCTTGATGGAGCGAGCGCAAGCGAATGTATGAAAATACAGTAATTTTGTTTGCCGAAGGTAACAGTTTTTTATAATTTTGTACTTGTGGTGGGTATACTTTTACTCTGGCGTTTTGTCACAATATATGATTTTTTTCCCGAAAAACTTACTATACGCAAATTATTTGCGTGTATGAAGAGTTGTATATCTGGACACTGGGAGTTAGAAATATCGCTGCACGTGGAGTAACCATATGGATATTTTTTCCCGCTCCCTAAATTTCCTAACTTACTGATTTTAAACTAGGGAGGAAATGTTTTTTAATGACGAGCTTCTATGCCTTAATGAGGGAGAATGCATGGGATTCTTCACTGTGCATATCGCATACCGCGGGGGTAGCGAAGTGATTTGAACTCTGTCATTGGATTTTTCGAGCAATGCTTACTTTATAGAAAGCTGCTTAACTCAGTACATAATTTTTTTCCAACATAAAATTTCAACAAATAGTTTGTGGAAGAGGGACAAGCATGTTGTTTAGAGGGGAAGGGGCGCTCGGTGATTGATTTTTCGTTAATATTTACCCCGAAACACGCTCTTTGTGTGCTTTTTTCTCGTGATGTATATTTTCAGTATAAGGTTTTACAGTATATTCGTTATCTTGCCTTTCGATTCGAATACCTTCTTTTCGTTGACCGGGTCACTTCTGCTAAGCTGCATTCGAACCATGTATTAAATTTTATTGGTGGGGTGTTTATGTGGAGAGCCAACAGCGATGTTTTCCCCCACTCGAGCTAAACATGTGCAAATATCCTTCGAATACCTGCTCTCGTTGTGGGGGCATAGATATGTAGACTGTGATCGAATACAGTATGGGCCTCCACGAAACCAGTTGCTGGCACGATGGTTTATGCTCATCCTGAACCCTTGGTTTTGTTGGAAGTACACTCGTACGATGCTGTGAAGGAGAACGTGCACGGCGGTTTTTTGGAGGTGAAGGTCCTACAGGTACGCAGGTTTTTGCATGCCTCTGCAAGTTATCGCGCCTAGCAAATGCCATGCCATATTTTACACACTTATATGTCACTAGTGAAATGTCCTTTCCCAGAGTGAATGTTCTTTTTAACCTTTATATCTGGTAATCCTACGAGCAACGGACTGGAAGGAAGAAATTTATTCACCCTGCCAAACTTTTTTTGTGCTGAACACAACAATTTTTGTAGCTACCTCAAGATATATTTTTAATCACCATATACTTAGGTTAAAGATTATTCACTGTAAAATAAGCAATTTTTAAGGCCCTGCTAGAATTTTCCTATTAGCCAGTTTCAATCTTCTCGCCATTTTTTAATGTAAACTTTGCCATGTGATTAATATACATTATATATATATATATATATATATATACACGTTTCACCATTCTCGAAAGTTAACTTCTAAAGCTGCAACGAAATATTTTTATTAGTGGTTAATTCCTGTTGGGCGGGACTTAAAACGTGCCCACTTTACTTTGAATATCCTTTAATACTAACACGAAGGCCTCCAGTTAAGTTGTCAGCAAATTAAGAAAAACTGTTATATACTGACGTTGTGTTGAGCGGTATGCCTTTAATTTAATGGCTAGCGAAGTCAATGTTACTGGTTTTATACACACAAGAGCGTGGATTTGCATATTATTAACACTTTTTTCTTTACTAAAAAATTCCACGGTTTCGCTGGATTGGTGCATGAATAAAGTGAGACGGTCCATAGCAATGTTAATTTTAAATATGGAGATAGGATACAAAATAGGAATACAAGTAGATCCTAAGCGAAGGGCTTTCAAAAGAGCTCATTTAAAATTGAAGAGCGTATACGTGGTGACAACTATACCATTTTTGTTCACCGCAAAAATTTTGTCAAGGTGAGTACCAACAAAACACTTTGTGGCCGCCACAATACAAACAGAATGTATCTAAATTTGATCGACTAACTTTTGCTGCAGGTTAATAACGAAAAAAGAAGTCGAAAACGTATATACGACCTATGGTCTAAAATTAATTCTAAGGAAGGTACACATTTTTGAAGTTGTAACTGAAGAAAAGTTTATTACAGTACCACTGTAACGTACCTTCCCTGCCTTTAATATACTCTGTTTCATTTACGAAGGCCGTTTTTTGACAGTTCTAAGAAAGTAGTGCCAGTGTTGTTTCTCTGCTAATGTATCCCTCCGCCTCAGCTGTTCTGACACGTGGAAGCCATGCCGTTTGTTATGTCAGTTGTTGACATTACGAGGGACTGCGACGTTATATGTACAACCAACTTGTTTAAGATAGAATAAAATTTTCTGATGCAGCAGAAACTGCAAAATTCAAAATGTGCATTTTCAGAAACTTTTTTTAAATTTTTATAGTAAATTGAAATGTTTAAATGTATCTAGTGCAGTGTTTTGCACATGTGCTAAATAATTTCAGTTTTTTAACGTCAATAACTTGCCATGAACATATTGGTTAAAAGGTACACAGCATAGATATCTTAAATTTTTTCTTTCATATTANACGTCAATAACTTGCCATGAACATATTGGTTAAAAGGTACACAGCATAGATATCTTAAATTTTTTCTTTCATATTATTTTTTTCCTGCAACTGATTGCAGTGAATTACTTAAGTCCATATTTATTTTTATGAGGTTACGGGATTCACACACACACAAAAAAAATGTAATATATATTTTATCTTTTGCTGGTAAACATACGTAGAAGTGGAGAGAGGCTGGAAACTAGGTTGGAGGTGGGATTATTTGTTTCATCTTAATTTTTTTCATCCATAGCAGATTTCCTGTTAACTGCACATTTTAGCCTACAAGATTGCCAGTTACCTCTTTAAACTTCATTTTATTATTTTCAATAGTGCTGTTTTAGTTATTTTGTTGAATTTTAATGTCACGACTTTATTCATGTATGAATCACCCACAAAATGTGTTTGTGTCCTGACAGAAGCAAATATTTGGTATCTTACCTGCGTTATTGTGTGACACATTAAAATAAGTTACAAGTTTACTGTTGCTGCAACACACTTAAAAAGACGGCAACGCTTAAAGTTTGGTTTCTAATAGTCATCAATGGCAAAAATTCATACCTAGTTTATTTATATTTGAGTTAATAATCATTACGACTGTGTACACTTGGCCGAAATGAAATAAAATCACGTCTAAATGAGCCTTCCATTTTTTTTTAAATAGTTCTGCTTGCGGGAAAGTACAACATACTGTAACACTACTAGTACAAAGCAATTGCAGATAACTTGACTTATTTATGCCATAGGCTCAAGAAGTGACAATTCACACAAACTTGACAAACTATAATTGAATAACATTTTAAAAAATACGTGGCGTTATTATTTTCACTTGAGTTAACACATATTTAAACTAAAATTTCGACCGAAAGTTGTAAATCTCAGATACCTTAACACAAACGCGCTGACATGCGTTTATTCCAGAGAAACACTTCGTAATTGTACTCAAAATAATCAAATCTAAAAAAGTCTGTACATAAGTGAACAAATATAAATATCACACTACGTTAGGCACAAAAGTGGATAAGCCTACATAATTACTTCAGCCGCTTGTAATAACACGTAATGAATACAGTTAAAAAATAAGTAAACTATGTATTAAGTTAGCACATACCTGAGACTGCTGAAATTATAATTCCGGCTATTTATGTTACATAAAATGTGATATTACGTGCGTCAAGTAACTGTCAATTCAGTAACAAGTAAAAAACTTTTTGATGTGTAAATATATGTGTATGTGTGTGTGTGTGCACATTCTGTAGGCGATTCATACAGGAAACTTTCACCGCATCACAAATATATATCGCTGCACACGGGGGAAAGAAACACACGTCGCTCTGCCACTGCCATCATGAGCAAATAATGAAATATTAATAACGCACCGAAAATAGCACTGCACGGGAAATAGTATAATAATCCATTTCACTAATTCACGGTATAAACAAGGTTTAAAGGAATAAAACGTGAAACCTAGAAACTCTCGCGAAAACGTGGCAATCACGGGGTATTCAACATGGTGTCGGTGACGCGAGGAGTCCCTTGGTAAGTTACCCACAACGGGGCGAAGCGAGCCAGATCATGCTTTCTCATTAAAAGTACTGGTAAAAGTACGAAGTAGCACTGGGCGAAAATATTTATTAAAAATTCGCTTGTGTAACTGGAAACGCAATATTGTTGTTAATGTTTGAGGGGAATCTTAAATTTGCTGATTATCTTTTGTGCGCACTATTTTTTTTAGCAAGTGTTGCCAACGCTAACGCATACGCNGGAATCTTAAATTTGCTGATTATCTTTTGTGCGCACTATTTTTTTTAGCAAGTGTTGCCAACGCTAACGCATACGCAAACACGTTACGAACCAGCTGATTGCAGGCACTGCAAATTGAGTCATTTGTTGGGACACCGTTACAAAGTTGGTGGTTCTGTCTGTGTCAATAATCGGCCGTCGTAAATGAAACACGGTATAGCCCCAACAGAGTGGTTATTGGGTATTGTGTGCCCCACCTGCCAGGTGTTGGTATATATATTATTTTGAAACTAAAACACGAATTACTCTAAAACGGTGAGGCTTAGAGTATTTACACAAGGCATCATTTTTTGTTAGTTGTGACATGGGGATTAATAATCCATCTCTTAAACACCAAATATGCTATCGCGACGTGGACGTTAGTTGGGGGTAGTAAACGTGATTATTTACATTAAGTATTTTGATGACAGTGGCAGTTGTTATGGCGTTTGAAGATCTTTGTCCATTTAACCACCTTTAGTGTTCACTTTGGACCATAGGTCGTATTTATATGTTTTCAACTTATTTTTTCGTGATTAACCTGCCGCCGAAGATTGTCGGATACACACACACACACACACACTCTTTCTCTCTCTCTCTCTCTCTTTCTCTCTCTCTCTCTCTCTCTTTACCCGCGAGCGGACATTGGGATTCGGCCAGGGTCCCCCCAATAAAATATTTTAATTCGGACCCAGTCAGCCTGCATGTATTGGTGTACCCTTTACGGCCCCCACCTGGAATAGCTACATGGGTGTCGGAGTCTCGATCCCTAAACGAGGTGGAACGCGGAGGATACGCTGCAAAAAATGTTGGTNAATAGCTACATGGGTGTCGGAGTCTCGATCCCTAAACGAGGTGGAACGCGGAGGATACGCTGCAAAAAATGTTGGTGACCGGTTGCCGATCAAAGTGCCACTACGCAGTAAAAATGTTCGTACCACCAACTGACATCTTATTGAATAGCCACAGCTTTACGACTCGGTCTCATCTGCCATGTTAAACTTTCCATTTGTGTGCCATAGCTTCATTTTCAAATACNAATAGCTACATGGGTGTCGGAGTCTCGATCCCTAAACGAGGTGGAACGCGGAGGATACGCTGCAAAAAATGTTGGTCACCCGTTGCCGATCAAAGTGCCACTACGCAGTAAAAATGTTCGTACCAACAACTGACATCTTATTGAATAACCACAGCTTTACGACTCGGTCTCATCTGCCATGTTAAACTTTCCATTTGTGTGCCATAGCTTCATTTTCAAATACGGAAAAACGCATTCCTTTGCGAAGAACTTCGTTACGTAAAAAGAAATATCGTGAGTAGAGTGGAGAGTTTTGGACGGCTCTTCGATGAGGTCTTGAGAGCCAATGAGGGGAAAGCGAGGTGGAAATGGAACAGCGCGGGTTTGCAAGAGTGGGGAAAACGAAAGATCCCCGAAAAAGCCCACGTGCGAAAATCCGGGAGCGACCCCACCGGGAATCAAACCCGTTTCGCCTTGGTGGGAGGTGAGCGCTGTTGCCGCTGCACCACCGTGGCCCCATAGATCTCGGAGAAAGTTACTGTTGTTTCAAACATATTTTGTCACGAAATATTTTTGTAGAGAAATTTCGCCCTTAGGATACACATAAATTTTTCGTTGTAGGTGTTGTAAAAGAAGAAATGTTTGGTGTGAACAGTACTTACGAGTTTTTTACAAGAACCGGCACTTTGGAATCAATGGAACGGTTTTTATATATATATCCATAGCACCAGAAGCAACTAATTATATAATAGTTTATGTGTCAGCGGGAACCAACAGCATTTCCCAGGGCAAGGCGATGTCCGTATTGGTGCTATAGTCCATTCACGGTTTCTTCGGATGTTTTGAAACGTACCTTTGAAAAATCACCCGAACAGTAACATGTCAACCTATGTTTTAAATAACTTGTATATCACAAATATATAACACTGTGATTTACTTTAAACAGTGAGAGCAGCGATTTGTTGGCAACGGCTAGTAAGAAATAGTTCCTACTTAAAATATTGTTTTCACCAATATGTTTTGTATGCTATGTGTAAATTAAACGTTGCCTATTGAAATATTGAAAATTGTAGGTAGCACTGGCGGAAACATATTTAATTTTTACAGTTAAAAATATTAGCGCAAATTTCGGTGCGTAGGCCCTAGTGACATTGTGTTTTTTTTTTTTTTCGTCCGAGGAAGAAACGAATAGGCGGAGCGGAGCTTGTCGCGCACTATCTNCTGTAGCAGTAGGAAAATTATACACGTTTTCAATTTTAGCATTATTCATACTTATTACAGGAAAAAATAATGATTTTTTAAGCGGAGTAAAAGCTATGGTAAACCTATTTGTGTGCATGTTCACCACTATTTTTTAAGTTAGTCGCTGCTACGTACAAAATATAAGCGACACGAGTTGCGTACTTGAATTTACTGTGTTTTTTCGTTGGACTGGTTGTTCCTTGGTTTTAATATTTATTCGAACTGAGGCTGGTCTTTTAAAGAAATATCCCATCATACTTAAATTGCAAGGGGTTAAATATTAAAGTTCTTTCGCCCGCATTTGTAACAGGGTTAAACACAGTCGCGGCAAAATATTAGCGTAAATTACGTGTAATGTGCGACGTCGTGTAAAACAAATATGTTTACAATGTAAAATAATAACCGTAAGAACTATCGCCAATGAAATTGTTAAAAAGTCATAAAGCTGACCTAAATGTGCTTATAGGCCTAAATTGTTAACGTTCGTACTAAATGGTATTTGAAATATGAGAGGATTCTTTGAACAGGTGAAAACAGTAAACAAAGCATCTGACAGTTAAAACGTATTAGTCACACGGCAGTGTTTGTGTTTACATGTAGCGGAAGGATACATGATGGGTGACCAAAATTATAACTTTGACAGGGATTCAGAAAAGTGTGAAGTTACCGTGAATGGCCTATGACATCTTGACTTGCACAGCAACGACCATGATTTCACCTACAATGCAACGTGTCACACGTGAACGAGCATACTCGGGATATAAAATGTTAAGATGTTAAAATAACTTTTCCAACTCACTTATTTTTACTGTGTACAAGCGTAGAGAGCGTCGGCCGCAAATGCGGTGAGATCATACGCTCGTGTTTTATTTTTTTTTTTACTGTGTGAAGGGCCGCGTCTACACGTTTATTAATTCAATGCAGGCCGTCATAACGGCCAACAGCCATCCTGCGGAGTTATTATGTGTTTATGACCCCCGTTCGGAGGAAGTCGGGCAGGGTCATAAACTAATATGTTGCCCGCTGGGGTAGATGGGGGGCAAGGGAAGAGAGAGAGAGGGACAGACAGACGCGCACAGGTGTTGCCCGACATGCATGGTCCCTCCGCGTCGGTGCGGTGGTTTGAAACTCGCGGATTTCTGGCCGTCGTTCCGACACTACGCGGCGGAGAACGCAAAATACATCAGCGGCTACTGTTCTGCAGCTTCTCACTGTCGTTACATAAAGACGAGACGAAATGGTATTCTTCAACTCAGTGTGTTGCCGTGATGGGCTTTCGAGTGCCTCGTGACTTTCTTTATGTAAAAACAGGCCAAAAAAAAGTGCCTTTATGAACGAAAGCGGAAAGAAAATGGCCGGCGTATTGAGGTTCATTCTAGCGAACACGTTCCACAGAAAGAAAAAAAAAGTTTTATACTGCCCCGAAAATGAGTAGTAGTAATATTCTGTTATATTTCCGCACAAATGCGTATTTAAGTAGTATATTTTATAAATCGTCTAGTGACACACTCCAGCACTTCGCTTTAAGAGGTCCAGTCCCTGCCATTTTGAATCTTATTAATTTCTGGCAATAAATTACATTCAAGCTGGTTTAACGAAATTTTTCGCGCGACACAGCAGCTTGTCAAGCTTTAACAAGTTGTTGGATTCAGCCATTAAACGCCGACATAAACCGCCGGCCGAGCTGTGACGCTTCTCTGCACCGCATGCTCCGTGGCAGAAGCAGTATTGCGAACAGGTTTAAAAAACAAAATCCTACTACACCACACACACACACACACACACACACACACACACACACACACACACACACACACACACATGCGGAAATAAGCTAGTAATTTACATTTAAAAAAAGCTGGATTTCTATAAAACTCTATAAACTTTTCAGCAGCATCTGCATTTTGCGAGCCAACGAAAAAAGGACGAGAAAAGGGTTAGGGCCGAGGGGGAACCACCGTTCTGACGGGTATTCATCAGCATTTGAGAAGTGGTCTACCATTGAGAAAGAATGCTAACAGAAGAGAGGGCGAAACAACCCGTCAATGTTTCATTGTTGAAATTTAATCCACTAAGTTGTTTTTAACACACTGCAGAAAGAAAAGGCTAGATTTTTCGCTAGGCGGGATAAGAATACTCATGACGCTAAACCGATCTTTGAAAAGCAAGATTTAGGCCCGGCGCGCACACGGGACTATTTTACTGCCAGTTTCGCTAAGGCATTGTTTGAGAGCTAGGCAAAGAGCTATGTAACTTGGTCACTCGCGGGGCCCGTCGCTGGTTCTGCAGCGCACGGTATGGGTTTCCTTGCGAGCTATACTCTGTCAAATAGTAACGCCGGCAGCCATAACACTTTCTGAGAGTTGGCGAAAATAATGAATAATGAACTCTGTACGGCAAAGAAAGATTGCTGTAATTAAACTTCTTTCAGTTTTGAATCATGAAAATGAGAAATTTAGACGAAATATACGACTATGGACAATATAACGGTTAGCCTGAAAGAATAAAAACAGGAGTGTACTGACAATGCTTTTCAAGGAATTGGGCTGAGTATACAGATAACCTCAAAACTGTATACAAGCATGTTCCTTCTATGCATCTATTAACACGTTTACATGTCCATAGCTTACGAAAATACCGCCAAAACAATCATGTTACCATGTAAATAAAGTCACGTGACACATTTCCTTGCTCTCATCGACTGAGATCGGAAACTAGCAAAGGAACACGTAGGGAAAATAACACCATTCCAATTGCCGAAAAATAGTAGACTGACCAGCAAAACTGCACGTAGGCGTCGATATTTCCAGTGTACGAGCACGTCCAGCAGCAAACAAGACTCCACGCATGCGACATCGTAAACTTGGCCGACACACGCCGTCAATAAGGCCTTGACTCGCCGACGATACGGTGCAAAGTCTTTCCCCAATCAGCGGACAACATACAATCGCACATTTTATACTCTCGTGTCTGTCCAGACTTCGCGGTAATCAAACGTATTCAGAGCGCTGTCCTCATTTTGATGGTAGCTTCGCTGCTCTGAGAATAACAATATGTGGTGAAGGTTGCACATTTATTTACCCAGGATCCCTTGAGTCAGTTGATAAATAGTGACCCTATCATTTCGCGTAATAATTTTGAGACAGACTAGGCGTCACAAGAGTAATATGTCAGCTGGATGTGTGTCATTGGACCTCCGTTTCTCCGACACGCCCTGCAAGACTGCACCGATAGTAAACACGTTGCAGTCTGGTGGCTTAAATCCACCTGGCCGAGTCGAACAGGGGTCTGTGACAACGGCCATGATTAGGTCTGCTTGAGTAGGTATATGATTATGACGTCTAGCGTGGTGCTATTTTATAGCGCGAAAATATAGAGTGCCTGCACATTGGACACCATAAATGGGATATTGACATTTGAGTAGTAAGGTTGGCAGAAGTGACTGTTAGAAACCTGGGAATTTCGCGAGTTCGTTTCAGGACAAGCTGGACTTCAAACAAATCCACATTTGACCTTATTTTTCAACTGAATCGCAGTTTGTAAACCACGCCCTGGACGAATTTGAAGCAATAACTACGCTGCAAGTAAAATAGCACCGAATCCCGTGCTCCCTTGTCTGCGTTAAAACTGGAACATCAGCTCGAGTACACAAAGGATTGTGGAGTCTAAGTTGTTGCCAACTGAATCAGCGAAATTTCCGGGTCTCTATTGATTGTATTTTATTTCCAACAACACACATACAGCATTATTGGTGACGTGAAGACTTTTTCATGGTGTCCTATGTTCAGGCGGTCGCCACAGGAAGCGGTAGTTCCGTTCGCCTTCTTGTTATGCAACTTGTAGTACACGTGGGTATGTGAAGTTGCGGACTCCCGGCGCTGTTTTTTCCATCTTCAATTTAAATTTTAAAATACTGGATGGCCTTTACAAACATTCCGTTACTAGCATTTATTAGCCCATATATGTTGTTGTTTTAATTTCTACATGTTATTCAAACACACATTGTATATGATTGTGTAATACGAGTCTGGTTTAGGATAACAAATCTACAGGGATGGCTTGTCGTAGGTTTTCGTTGGCTGAACTTAAGAATTATCAACTGCGGTTTCTGCATAGTTCTTAGTTCGTAATTTTTGAACTACAAGCCCAGCTTTATTTCTTTCTAATAGTTTCTTTCTTGCGCCGAACTTTAAACTACAATTCCACGGTACCATGCGTATCTTCGGAGTGATTCATGGAAATAAGTAAATGATTTGTTGTAGAATTTAAATAAAATATTTTGTGCCTATGTGTTTTGTCCGCGAGACAAAAATTGTCTTTAAACGCGTTATTTGAAGTCGGCAGGTGTGTGGAAGCAATGTAGAAAAACGAAGAAAGATAATTAGTAGAAAACTATTTTTTTCTAATATTTGGATGGAAAATAATGTTTAGTGCGACACTAAACATTATTTTCCATCCAAATAATAGATGTGAAATGTATAAATTCACGCCTAAGTAAAAGCTTGACAAAAATGCATCATCTTGGTGTGTGTGTGTGTGTGTGTGTATATATATATATATATATATATATATATATATATAACGTTTGCTCACAATGTTGGAAAAAATATATTATCTATACTTCCCCTTCCTTGGTTTTTTATTATTGCGTTCTGAAATCTTGTCGACTCGGAATTCGCGCTATTTATTTCTCACGCGTTTCAAGCGGCCTTTCCGCTGCCTCTTTTTCAGCGAGCGACGTCGTATATGACGTCACGGTTGAGATGTCTATCAAACAGCGGACTGTGGGAAACCCTTGTTTGGTGTCTGTCAAGTGAATTTTGCACACGTGCATGTTTGTGCTCGCAAGGTAACGTAACGTTTCCACTGACCGTCATTTTACATCCCGAACATTGGTTGCTGGGTCGGTGTTTTTATTTCCAAGCTCATGGACGGGGAGGATCGCCTCAAGACAGATCGCCACGAATATGTTTGACAATACACCAAGCAAGTTTGACGGACACCCCAACTGTGACGTCAGATATGACGTCCTCGCCGAACACAAGGAAGTGGAAAGGCAGCTCCAAGCATGTGCGGGTCGGTCCGTCGTGAGGCGATCCTCCTCGGTCACATAGCGCGGAGATTGACTAGGCCGGGGCAGCAACCGGTATTCGGAGTGGGAAAGGGGCTGTCCGCGCATCGTCTCGGAGTACACCACGGGCATGTGACGTCACCTTGCTCACACGAACACGCCCAAGTGGGAAGGCCGCTCCTAGCGGCACGCCGTTCTGAGAGGAAGGGGCACGACGTAACACCGAGCAGAAATAAACCCAGACCGTGACGTCACCAGGGTCACCAGACTCCCCCGGCTGAAGGTCGCCGTGCGCCGCCCCACACCCCGTCGACGTGGGTGACTACACTGTCGCAATTTCTGGTTCTCCGTTAAGGCCCCCGGGCCGGGGGCATAGGACCAGTCGAACGTGTCTCTCGGCGGGGAGATAACA
>NQII01000517.1:254987-278682 GCA_002778355.1 Clitarchus hookeri | reverse complement strand
GTTCACGGTAAAGCCGGTACGCACTGAACATATGGGGCTCGTTATGTTAACTTTACATTAAGGCCCCCGCCTAGCTGGCTCTTCAACTGCGTTGCAGTGTGTTTGAAATACACGTTTTTCACAGAAACTGTTAAATGTGCGTCCAATGTGATGATGTGCGAAAACAACACACACTTCGGACGTGGGCTGTTAAGTACTTACTAAATGTCACACACGTAAGAATGACCATTTCAGAGTACTCCAAAACTGATAAAAACAGTTTTTTCAAAGCGCTGTATCTCAAAATATACGCATCAGATACATAGAAAAGTATTCAAGGGCCTTGCATTAGACCTTCCTATAGACTTTCCATCAATAAAATAATAGGGTCATCGCTGGAAGCCCCATAGGAACTAGAACATGGCACGCCAGTTCAGAGCCTTGCGCTTAGCAGCGATGGCGCATTTGATGCGCGTGGCAGTGTCGCCCTTATCGCTCCCACGCTTCTCGGCCTCAAACGTCGATAAAAGCTCCAGGTAGGCGGGAGCCTTGAGGGTTTCCTCCTGCCTGCAGCTGTTTTATGCTTTCCGTGGCCTCGAAGCGCGTGAGCTCTAAGACCTAGTTTTGCTCACTCACCATCTGACTCATCGCCTCTACGGGCAAGGTGCTCAACTGGCCCTGCAGTCTTTCCGTCGTCGACTTGCCTGAACGTGACTTTAAACGGTGGCCCTATGTTTTAATGTCACGCCAATAAAATGAAAGTATGACGCGTGTCTAAAGAAAACTCTGGTCGGCAAAAAAAAAAATTTGACACTTGTCTCTGGGCACGCAAAGTTCCTTAAATGCTTTTCGTGTTTGAACTCCGCTACGAAATATGCAACCGTTTTTTAATCACGTGTTTTCTACCAAACCTCTAAAAACGCACTTTATGCGCCAGCCAGCGATAAAGTGAGCACCTTTGAAAGCCATGCTTCAGCTCTATCTGTATGCACATTGTGTATTCTTCCGCCNTACCAAACCTCTAAAAACGCACTTTATGCGCCAGCCAGCGATAAAGTGAGCACCTTTGAAAGCCATGCTTCAGCTCTGTCTGTATGCACATTGTGTATTCTTCCGCCATATATATATATAATTACCATTGTCATGGGCCTGTTCATTTTATTCATGCGCCAGTCAAGTATAACAGTAAAATTATTGGAAAAATAAATATTTCACTAATGTGCTAATTCTTACACTCGTATGCATTAAAAAAAACAGAAATCAAAATAAATAATTTTAGTATTCAGAAATGTTTACCTCGCACTTTTAATACAACGTAAAGATGTGGAACTACTTTCCCTCCGACACGTTACCAATTTTACTGATCACAAGCCATTCATTGTGCCCGTTAAAATATATGCAGGTAGCGGCAGTGACGTTTTTCAAAGGTTGATTTCAAAAGGGCTCAGTTTACGGTGAACATGCTATATAGGCTAAAAAATTGAGCACTTTCGAAATCAGTTGGTGTGACAGCAACAACCAATAACATTGCCCAGGGAAAGGCGATTTCCGCGCTAGCTTCTGGACTTGCACAGTACCGACCATGATTTCGCCTGTTTTGCAACATGTCAGACGTGAACGAGTATACTCGGTATAGTATGTTAAGAGTTTAATCTTATACATAGCGGTAGGATATAAGATGAGAGGAAGCAGGGCTTTCAAAAGTGCTCTATTAACCGCGAACAGCATATATAGTCTGCCGTTTCGATCTGGAGTGTAATAATTACGTATTAATAATAATTGAAACCCTTTTCATAAATTTACGCAGGAAAAATTAGTAAATTTTGGATCTTATAAACATACTTGCTACGATACATTTAAATGTTTGTCGTCATATGTACTGCATGTTAGAACTCAAAAGACAGTTTTGGAGAAGGATCCGAATATTTATACTGCATGTAGGGATCGAACACAGGACTTTTTGGTACGCTCGCATCCTCTAACTAGCTCGGTCACTAAACATAAATATCCGGTTTTGAAGGGACCCGTCATTAAGGGTGGCAGAAAACCTGAACGACATATTTGCCTAGCTCCAGTTTGGCAACCGTCGGATAAGTTGCCAGTATTCAACATTTAACGAGTTAACTACGATAAGTGAAACTGAAAATATTTGTACCGATCTCTGTTCTTAGTTAGAAAACTAAACGACACTACAAAACCATCTCTCAAAATCTCTAACCAGGCCCTCAGATCCCAACTTCTCATGAAGGGGAAAATATTTATTGCTTTATTACTGCAATAAATTATTGTTTAGAGTTTTTAGAATCGTGATCCCCTTCAGGTTAGAAGGCTTTATATATATATTTTTTTGTTTTTATTAACCCTCAAACTTATAAAGTGATAAAGGAATTATACCACTTGCATTCTATTTTTTATTCCTTTAAGAGGCTCTAAACGAACCACCTCCATATGAAAGATTCATGACTAGATGAGAATCACACAAGGGAGAAGACCTTCCGCCTCTTCTTTTTACCTTAATAAAATTTTAATGGGCGTTAACAAAATAAAAAGAACGCCCAGTGGTTCGGAAGAAACATAACCTAAGCGGGAAAGGAAATTTGTGAGTTTACGGATTCAGAGAGAGCGCCTGTTACCTTCATGATAGGTTGCAGGAATTTTCAACGGTAACTGAAATTAAATAAAACATTAAGAAAATCACAAAATTATATTGCAGTTTACCTGAACTATGCATACCGAGCTGCCCTTTCAGTTGTTTTAATGACTTTCACTCCAGCTGTTGTCCCATCTTACCAGCTATCACAATCTGTATCTTAATATAACCACATTGAAAAAAAAAAATCATCGTAGAAGTGACAGTAGAACAGTTTCGTAAACGGGCTTCAGGGTAGAAGCAACCAAACCTTTTTTACCGGCAGCAGAATATTCTGTTGGTTTATTACAGTTCTGTTTGTTGCGGGAAAAACTGTTCTTGTGAAGGAACTATATTTTTTCTGTTAAAGAAACAATGCTCTACTGTAGGGAATGTATTCGTGATTTGAGATACGGTCATAGACAAGACCACGACAAACAGTTCGGTTGCAGTTACTATCAAAGTTAACATTTAGATGGCATTTACAAACAAACTGACTACCACTATCGTGACAACTTACCCATCAGGAATGTACAGTACACAGAGTAAAACGTTCATTTTATAATGTGCGTACATTTTCAAAAATCGCTTGTATGAAATATTCCATACACATTGCGTAGAAAGAATTTTCCTTCACCCCAGACACGCAAATTTGCGAGTGGCGTTAGCAGCATGAAAAAAAGAGTCAAGAGGCTTGACTTTAGTTTGCCCAACTATATATGCGAAAACTAATTACGGGAACTTCTTGTTAGAGTGGTCTCCGAACCACGTGTTACGGATTCAGTACTCAGTAATTTTGAGTCATGCATGGTGTTGGGACCTAACCTCGCCTCCTCGTTGGGGAGTATGAGATCACGATAAATGGAACACTGCGTGCTGCTTCGCCTGCTTTGTTATGCAACCCGCAATGCGCGTGCATATATTTATAGTTCACCTCCTTCCACTGTTGCTGCACGGATATATGTTTACTTTCTACCCTTAATTCCACCAAAAAAATCATCAAGGTCAAAATTTCCGGATTTTTTTAGTTTCTTAAAACAACTTTGATTTTTGATGTATGAAACTTCATAATTGTTATTCTGGTAGTGTTCCCGCCGAGGCAATGTGCATTGACATTCTGAATTTAGTTCGTTTTGCTCACCCACTGTATGTTCTTTTGGTTTTAAGGGAAACACGCAATGAGAATCCACGCATTTTCTGTCCAGCATGCTCAAGAGGTATATCCATTTCGTGTAGGATGTAATTTCGAAAACCCGTCGCCAGAAATGTATTCGGTGGTCTCGGCAATTTCCATTCGATAAGCAAATTTTCCCTGTCAGTCGCCGTGTATTCTAAGTGCGTGCACGGGAATGTTATTTATGACCGGTGCTGTCCACAGCAAGTCATCAGTGCGCATTCTTCCTTGTGGCTGATCTTATTTGTGGAGTTTCCTACGCCTCTTTGGCATGAGAGGTTGATGTAAATATCACAGAGCACGCACCACGTTGTTCACTGGTTGCAAGACAAGTGCTGAACACGAGTACATGGAACGTTAAGAGATCACGTGACTGCAACACTTGAACTCACTGGCAACGGAACCGTTACAGGTCACATATATCTAAATTATATTCCTTGGAAAATAGTGTGTTGTAGTAAATGTTGCGAATACGTGTTTCCGAGTGCCCTCAAAACAAATCACGCCATTGTCACTGAGGACAGCCGAGAGCAGTTCGCAAATTCTTAGCGACTTTTTATCTTACTTCCCTCCATCCTTCTCAGCTGAGATATTCTGTCTAGGTCGAAACCAAAAAAGGGGGAGGGAAATGGGGAGAGGGATAAAGAATAGGGGAAATCGCAGTCGCAATTATTTCTGACATGGAGAAATACACGGGTGTTCTTTTCGGCCCGCAATTTTACCGTCAGGCGGCCGCTGAGTTACAGTCCGGACGTCGAAAACGCATCGCGGGGAGGGTCGGAGGAGAGAAAACTGGACGTAATATCTGCAAGCTGCCAACCCTCGCTCTTCTCTCGCACGTCGTCGTAGCTCGCCCATCTCTTCATCAGCCTCTCTCTCTCTCTCTCTTTCTCCCGCCTTATCCCCGTTCGCGGTGCGTGCGCGCACGGCCGCCGCCCAGCGCCGCCTGGAATGCTTTGTTGTGCCCCGGTCGACGTGCCGCGTGGCGATTGTGTCTATAACCCCCCACCCCATCCCAACAACGTCGTGGTCTTCGCTGGGGGCAATTTTGCCGTCGACTTGCGCTATGGTGCACGACGTGGGAGAATTCCCCCGTACCCCACCCCGTGCATGCCAGGGGGTCGGACCCTCCCCCCCAAACACACCCACCATCTTCTCCGTTCCTTCTGCGTATCGGCCCCCTCCCCTTAACGTACGTGAACCATACCATAATTATAGCACTTGCACTATAATTTACAGCTCTGTGCTATACACTATAACATGCGAAATTCGCGTTATTATTTGGCATAGCGCTAAACTTTACAATATACTATATACCGAAGCCGACGTCGTATCTTCATTGACTGCTGCCTAGACGTGAAGCCATTCCGCTTCTGACGGCACTTCATTGGCACACATTTACCCGGGGCGTGTCAAATAACGTGTTGTCCAATTACAAACTTACAGCAAAGGTACGCGTGTTTGAGTTTCAATGTATTCNATTTACAGCTCTGTGCTATACACTATAACATGCGAAATTCGCGTTATTATTTGGCATAGCGCTAAACTTTACAATACACTATATACCGAAGCCGACGTCGTATCTTCATTGACTGCTGCCTAGACGTGAAGCCATTCCGCTTCTGACGGCACTTCATTGGCACACATTTACCAGGGGCGTGTCAAATAACGTGTTGTCCAATTACAAACTTACAGCAAAGGTACGCGTGTTTGAGTTTCAATGTATTCNAGGGGCGTGTCAAATAACGTGTTGTCCAATTACAAACTTACAGCAAAGGTACGCGTGTTTGAGTTTCAATGTATTCTCAAATAATAACGCGAATTTTGCATGTCTCTAACTATAGCTAGAACCACCTGTTTTTCGCGAAAAGATTTCAAAACTGCTTGTACTCCGAAACACTAAAGCTCGGATACACGGTTGTGATTGGATGATTTAAACTGTCACGCAGTGCAGGTCTCTGCTAGAGAATCACGGACACTCAGTGTCGAAGTTACCAAATTCTGATTGGCTCAGTCAGGTAAGGAACTGTCTCCCGGCAAAGACACGTGGCCAACGAACAAAGGAAAACTGCACGTATGCCATAGGACATTGGAGTCTAGNAACTGTCTCCCGGCAAAGACACGTGGCCAACGAACAAAGGAAAACTGCACGTATGCCATAGGACATTGGAGTCTAGTCTTCGCATGAATATTTTCGCGAAAAAAAAGGTGGCCCTAACTATAGCTAGACACAAGCAATTCCCGGATTTATTTCCGGACGAAGCTAGAATTAAAAAACCCATGTTTAAGTTTCGCAATTGGTCTACGTGCTATTTGACACCTAATGTAGAACCCTGAGCTAATATTTAGTATGTAAAAAAATTGCCGCTTACGTATCACCTTCCACGGTGACAGCAACCAACCAATAAGCAGTTGATGTCGCCTTGATTGCACACAATGCCAATGAAGTGCAGCCTACAGGTCACTGAACTCACGAAATGTTCACGTCTCTAATTATAGCGAATCTGTTATACTATGCAACAATACTATAGTTTATTTAAACTGAATCGCTCTATTTTGTACCACAACTTTTAACTTCTGATCGTACACTGTGGTAGGTACTTCATACCTCATTGTAGCAAGTATTCCGTCAAGACAATACTTAACATAGATGTTTTATGAGTTCAGACTAAGGCTACATTCTACTGTAGCGCTGCTGTGGCGTGTTCGTAATATTTTGTACACGAAATTTGTTTCTTAGCTATGCATGCGTTTTTTTTTTTTTTTTTTTTTTTTTTTTCCCTGTGTATAGAGATGAATGGAAACTTTTCTGTCAATGGATGAATGCTTGATAACACAGTTTAAATGTGCTGGTTATTGAATTATATATATGCTATACTGCAATTTTTTCCAAGATTAGTTTTGAAATATATAAACATTGAAAAATTGTTACCGTTTCCACCCTGTAAAATTCGAACGTAAGTAATGGTAAAAAAAAACTTATAAGATGTAGAGTACAAAGATTACATTTTAAATAACATATTCAGCATTATATAGAAAACTTACAAGCACTATAACATTTTGAAAAAATTAAGAAAACTGGACCGATTATTAACAACAGAACACCCATGCAGTAGGTCTAAAATTGCTGCCAAAAATATTGTACAAAATACTTTAATTTTCACATGTTTGTACCACTTTTTTTTAACTTCCAAGTNTTATATATATGCTATACTGCAATTTTTTCCAAGATTAGTTTTGAAATATATAAACATTGAAAAATTGTTACCGTTTTCACCCTGTAAAATTCGAACGTAAGTAATGGTAAAAAAAAACTTATAAGATGTAGAGTACAAAGATTACATTTTAAATAACATATTCAGCATTATATAGAAAACTTACAAGCACTATAACATTTTGAAAAAATTAAGAAAACTGTATTGATTATTAACAACAGAACACCCATGCAGTAGGTCTAAAATTGCTGCCAAAAATATTGTACAAAATACTATAATTTTCACATGTTTGAACCACTTTTTTTTAACTTCCAAGTTATACATTCGTNGCAAAATGGCGTCACTGGCCGGCAAAATGTCGGAACGCCGTTCGCCAATCTGCACCTGGTTACGTACTCGCCAGTTTCAGCCCGATCCAATGGGGAACGTTTGCGTATAAGCTGTTCACGGTTATTAAAGCACTATGTAACCTTTGGAAATTGTCACTGTCCCTACACCTGCATGTATTCTGACGGTCGCACTGGGTGACATGCGACCAGTAAAGTTGGTAACGACGGAGGTAAAGCAGTCCCATGCCTTCGGCCGGGTCACTCCCGGATTTTCGCAAGTGGGAATCGTGACAGACGATGCCGCTGGATGGCGAGTTTCCTCGGATATCTACCTCTCCCTCACCCCCTTGCATTCCGGTACTGCTCCATACTCACCTCGCTTCACCCCCATCGGCTCTCAATACCTCGCTGTTAAGAGCCGCCCAAATCTCTTCACTCACTCACTTACAAACCAAAGACCCGAATGAAAACATTGGTATCCAAACATCCGAGGTCAAGTAAACTATAATACTATAAATAGGTACTGGAAAATTTCGCAAATTCATTTTAGGTCAAGCTAGGCTTAAAACACATGTACAGGCTGTTCACGGTAAAGTGAGCACTTTTGAGGCCCTAGTTAAGTTTTCTTTTCAGCCGTGTTTTATCCTTTAACCACCTTTTATAATAGATACTGCCATGTAAGTAATAAACACGGTGTGTATTCCGCCGAACTCGGAAGTTAACGTGTGAGGCTAAAATATAATGTATTTATTGACTATTATTCCAAACGAGAGGACTTTGAAAAGAGCTCACTTTACCGTGAAAAGTCTATATCTACATTTCTGTAATGTTTGCAGTTTATCAGACAGATGGATTCTAGCATACGGATCGTTTAAAACGCAAAATTTTCCTGTATCTAGCTATAAATAAAATACATGCTTCTGAAAATATGAAGGCACACGTACAGAATATTATAACGGCCAGCTCAACTATTTTATTTAAACATGAGTAAGTAAAACTTTTTAACTTACATATTTAAAATGTCTTCTTCCACGACTTCGTGGAAGCAAGGTCGCCTTCTCTGGGTTTTGGCTAAGGCCCTTGACGCAGTTGCATCGCCGTAGTTGCATCACTGGTCCTCTGTGCAAGGCTATAGGGCGAAGAATATGATGACTGGGATTCTCGAAGGCAATTTGAAATATTGTATTCGATTAAAGGCTTATGGCCGTATGCAGGAAGACAAAGATTCCGTGAGTTCAATGGTGAGTGAAGGCTTGACGATTCTCAGAAGTTTGTTCATTCGCTGCTACCCCAAAAAGTAGCTAGCGTTACCTCACGCCTTGCCGTATGGGATTCGCTATTAATTCCTTTCATGTCTGCTATTGGCTCAGCAGAGTCATCAGCTGTTGTTAAGAGATTTGGGTGGTTCTTAACAACGAGGTCTTGAGAGCCGATGAGTCTGAAATAAGGTGAAAATGAAGCAGCGCCGGGATGCAAGGGAGGGGGAAACGGTAGATATCCGAGAAAACTTNTCAGCAGAGTCATCAGCTGTTGTTAAGAGATTTCGGTGGTTCTTAACAACGAGGTCTTGAGAGCCGATGAGTCTGAAATAAGGTGAAAATGGAGCAGCGCCGGGATGCAAGGGAGGGGGAAACGGTAGATCTCCGAGAAAACCCGCTGACCAGCGGCATCGTCCGGCATGATTCCCACATGCGAAAATCCGGAGGGACCCGGCCGGGAATTGAACACGGTTCGTCTTGGTGGAAGCGAGCAGTATAACCACTTACCCACCGCGGCCCCTGTCCCGAGATGAGTTTGCGACACTTTCCTGTCTCCATCCACACGTGCACTGGTTTCATTTGTGTATTTCATTGGAGGAAATGTAATATTTATTTCGTTATATTACTTTTGCTCGGTTTGTTTCTTCCCCCCTCCCCCACCCCCTAGGCTCATCATTTCGTGTTGCAGCTGCTTCGCGCCAGAGTATTTGTTGCGAGGAAGGGGATATTTCTGGTTCAGCTTTAGGCCGGCAAACTTCCAATGACATGAACCCAAACAAAGCGTTCCGAGAACACGACTTATCGCTTTAGTTAACATTTATGAGTTTGTTGTTGCGTTTTCTTACTTTCTGTGTGTCTGCTGGTGTTTTATTTATCCTCGAGTTTTGATGTTCTGCCAGGGCTCACACTGCTGTTTTACAACAAAAGCGCCTTGAAATATCGCGGACAGTTTATGTCGCACCGACCCAAACTAAATGGAATAATTCACTTCGGCGTATTTTCATTACGCGTCCAGACAGCATAAAAGTTCAACATGTGTAGTTATGACAGTCTTTAGTAACTTTTAACACTCACAGTTTCTTTTTTTCGTTTGTAGTCAAATCTGAGAAGTCGTAACTTACCTATAAAATAAGACAGTTTAATTGTATGCGGTTCTTTAACATATATACCTACAATTTCCCGTTTTGTAACGTGACAATATCGAGAAGTATTAATACGAATACTGTTCCCAAGAATCTATTTTCCGTTGCTAAATTATTTTATTCATTTTAAATGTGACGTGGTAAATTTTCTAATGTAAATTTATAATACCAATCCAAAACGCTTATCTAAAAGTCTAAAAGTAGTTAGTACACGTGTCGATGCAAATACTAGGCGCGCAAAATAATGTTTGCAGATTTGGAAAAAAAAAAAAAAAAAAAAAAATTTGAAAAGCTTTAGAGAGGCAGTGTTTCTGAATGTTTTATTTTAGGCGACCACAAAATTACTAGTTGATTCCGCTCTTTTGTACACCGCTGTGTNGCAGTGTTTCTGAATGTTTTATTTTAGGCGACCACAAAATTACTAGTTGATTCCGCTCTTTTGTACACCGCTGTGTTTTCGTTGCGTGGCGCGAAAGATAGGCGTGTTGTACAGTTTCACATTAACACCGCTCTCTTCTCATTTGCATTATTCACGCTCTCTGTCATTTATCGCGAATATCGTGACCTGGCCTTTTTCTTTTACTTGCAGACATGACATTCAACTTTTGGCTAGCAGCCAGCAATATTCGTGTTTGGAAGGCAAGTTCTCAGTAATAGGCCGTGTTGAAAAGTAACTGCATAGCAATCATTTACAAAGGAGGGACTTCATGAACCGTCAGTGTATAAGCAACGTTGAACATTGAAACATTGATATATAGTCATGTCGAAGTTTCTGATATCACGTCATTTCTAAAAGACTATGCATGTTTTTTCAAAGTTATATTCATACGGACGTTTCCAAAGGCTTCGATACCACGTCCCAAGGTCACAAATTTGACTACGAGATATTTTCACGATGGTAATTTTATTCTTCTCATAACACCTATTACGTACAATCCTGTCTGTAAACCATTTTATTAGTAAGTAAATGAAGCATGCCTTTTAAATTTCTCTCGTGCATTTTTACCACTTCTGTTAATTGGTTTTATAGTGCATATCATTATAGAGTCGTTGGCCCCTTTGCCGTGTAGGTTTATCGTTCAGGATTGTTAACTGTAGAAATAAAAAAAATCGTCACGTTCGTGCACAAAAAAAAAACCAAGTTGTACTTGAAAAAAATGTGGGAACTAGTAAAAAAATTTTTTTGTAATAATCGAAGAATAAACTTCGTGAATTTTTCAACAATTATTTTCACTTGTTAATGTTTTTTTAGGTGTAAGTAAAGTATTTCTAGTACTGTGGTAAAATTTGCGCAGCTTGGCATGAAGATTCATAAAAAATATTCTTGGGAATTTGAAATTGAGATAACACAGCCCTTGCAGGTCTTGTCAGAATNCATTTATCGCGAATATCGTGACCTGGCCTTTTTCTTTTACTTGCAGACATGACATTCAACTTTTGGCTAGCAGCCAGCAATATTCGTGTTTGGAAGGCAAGTTCTCAGCAATAGGCCGTGTTGAAAAGTAACTGCATAGCAATCATTTACAAAGGAGAGACCTCATGAACCGTCAGTGTATAAGCAACGTTGAACATTGAAACATTGATATATAGTCATGTCGAAGTTTCTGATATCACGTCATTTCTAAAAGACTATGCATGTTTTTTCAAAGTTATATTCATACGGACGTTTCCAAAGGCTTCGATACCACGTCCCAAGGTCACAAATTTGACTACGAGATATTTTCACGATGGTAATTTTATTCTTCTCATAACACCTATTACGTACAATCCTGTCTGTAAACCATTTTATTAGTAAGTAAATGAAGCATGAATTTTAAATTTCTCTCGTGCATTTTTACCACTTCTGTTAATTGGTTTTATAGTGCATATCATTATAGAGTCGTTGGCCCCTTTGCCGTGTAGGTTTATCGTTCAGGATTGTTAACTGTAGAAATAAAAAAAATCGTCGCGTTCGTGCACAAAAAAAAACCAAGTTGTACTTGAAAAAAATGTGGGAACTAGTTAAAAATTTTTTTTGTAATAATCGAAGAATAAACTTCGTGAATTTTTCAACAATTATTTTCACTTGTTAATGTTTTTTTAGGTGTAAGTAAAGTATTTCTAGTGCTGTGGTAAAATTTGCGCAGCTTAGCATGAAGATTCATAAAAAATATTCTTGGGAATTTGAAATTGAGATAACACAGCCCTTGCAGGTCTTGTCAGAATGGAATTCGCTATGTCGTTGCAGTTCATGTTTTTCTGGTAAGAAGGACCAAACTCATTGGAGAACAATACAGGGCGCGGTAGCATTTTTCTGGCGACAAGTAGTAGCAGCGTTTCTTGGCGCAGAGAGAGAGAGAGAGAGAGAGAGAGAGAGAGAGAGAGAGAGCTGCGTGGCTTGTTTGCCTTTCACGTTCGATTTTTCGCGAGCTTACAAAAATATCGCTTTCCAACTGTGGGAGAAGAAAATACAGCGTTGATGGTGGAATATGTGCTGTGTTTGGATGCACAGCAGATTTTAGCAGAAGAATACTCGTTTGATATTTACAGTTCTGTCTATTGAAAACAAGTAGGCCTACAGCCTATTGCGAAAAAAAATGTTAAAACACACAGTTTGTTCGATACAGTATTTTGAAATTTAATATATACAGTGCTGCAAGAGTTTCGTGTATCGAGGTGTTAAATTCATGATAATAGGAAATAAGTTGTGATAGAATGTTACAACTAAAATAACAAAGTATTGGAAAGTAGTTCTCCTATAGAGGAAAAAACACGTGCCTTACTACGTCATTAACTGTACGAATTGTTAGGGACAAATGGTATTTAAGAAGATAATAGTGTTTATGCCAGTCCGGTGGTTTTATATAGTTGTAAAGTTTCCATGTTTCTTGGAGGTAAACATGTTGGTTTTATTCTTATAATAATGTTATTTACAGCACACTTTAATAAATATTGTACGTTTCACCACTTGTTTTTATAATCAACAGTGTTCTGAGCTAAATGAGGCCTGCACATATAAAAGTCACATGTAGAGTAACGGAGTTTACTTTAGTTACTTTCAAAGTAACGTCCAGTCACATTTCCTTCGGAAGTAACGAAAATTACTTTATCCACTGAAGTAACGTAACTTAACTGAATTTATTTTTGAATGTAACTTACCCACCATTGGTCTGAATACATACATTTTAGCAAATTATACTGGCGGATACCTACGGTAATTTCCGGACTGAAAAAGTACGTCAGACGCTAAATATGCACAAACAAACTTTTCATGTAGTGAAATAGCATCATGTGGTTTCTGGTAAGTCAAGTAACAATAGTTCGCTACATGGTTCGAACAGAAGAATTTCTGCAGGACGCTGTTTAGTAATGTTTCCAATGCAAGACATTTTGTTTTTCAACCCGAAAGAGGAAAGTTGCGTAATGTTATGAGTATTATTATAACACACGACTGAGTAACTTACTGTACAGGAAACTTGTGGAGTAATGTTATCGCATTATAACTGTTAGGTAAGCTTATTGGTGTAAATTTCTACGGAACTTAAGATCGTTCTCTGCGTGATATTGTGTTCATAAAGGTGATGTAAATATAGCTATTTGTGGTCCTTATGCAAACTTTTGCATTAAAAAAAGTAGCTTCAGGCGATCGGAAGCTGTTTCATGTAATATATGGATATTTTAGGAAGCACATTTTCCAAGGTAAACCTTCGTCAAGTAGGTAAATCATAATAGTTACTACAATTGTATGTAAAGTAAATTAGTACTTATTTTAATAATTTATTTTATGTACACTAATTTCAATTTAAAAATTGTAACATTCGTGGTTGAGTTGGATATGCATAAAATCAATAACAAAAGATATGTAAATATGATTAGTATTTTTTATTACTTGCATACAATTAGAGCAATTATTATAATAATCTTGCCCGATGAAACTTTTTTTTTGCATAATGTGCTTTATAAAACATCCAGTATGGAAATACGCTTACAGTTTAATGAAAAA
Organism: Clitarchus hookeri; assembly: GCA_002778355.1. Lineage (NCBI taxonomy): Eukaryota > Metazoa > Arthropoda > Insecta > Phasmatodea > Phasmatidae > Clitarchus > Clitarchus hookeri. Next base: position 264,973 of record NQII01000517.1, on the reverse strand, counting down.
TAAACTTTTACTAATACATTTTTTAAACAGAAAAAAACGATAATTCTGGCGAAATATTTTACCGTGTTAAAAACTTAGGATATTAATTTTTTATACGCAACATAAATCGCGACATTTGACAACCAAGGTAATGTGTGTACTACTTTTTAATGAGTTCTGCTTGTCGTATAGATGGGTGCAGTGTTCCATTGTTATAATATTATAAGTCATTTGCACCTGTGTCTCTTCTTCCACGTACATCAACGCCTATTTTCGCCCATACATTTTCTTTAATTTTATCAGATCGTTAATTTGTCTACCATTGAAACATGTGTAAAAGAAATCGGAACTCCATATTCCATTGCAATCGTACATCACAACACAAAATAAAAATATATGTTCTGTGTTAGCGGAATACACTGCTCAAAAAATAAATTTAGTAATTTCTTTAGATGTTCATACCCCCATGATACGCATACATATTGAAATGAAAACAGACACGCTATGAAAACCAAATATTTTATTTGCAGCAATTAAGAGCTGATATGAAAAGCGTTCTTTGGACACTCATTGCACGACGTCATTGCACAACGTGTCAAAAAACAAAGTGATCCCTGGTCATGCACCAAGATCGCTACGTGGTAATCAAGCGTCTTAATGAGGTGCATTGCCACATTTCGCAACGTCTTCTAATGTTTCTGACATGGTGCCGCATGTTTCGTTTAGGCAGACGTCGCCACTCGTCCAAAAGGGCATCTTCAAGGGCTTATAGTGTTTGGGGTGGTGGATTTCTGGCTTGGATGTGTTTCTCCAGTTGACCTAAAACTTGTCGGGACTTCTGAATGGCCACTCCATTCGTAACACGTGGTGCTCTTGAAGGTATCTCCGAACGATGTTGGCATCATACGCTCTATAGCATTACCATGCATTAATACTGCATTGTCTCCAAGCTGCCTCACGTGAGGAATGGCATGTGGCACTAAAATCTCGTCAATGTACAGTCGAGCGGTTAAGGATCCATTGCGAATGATCAAGAGATCAGTTTTCGTGTCAAGACTTGTGCCTGCCCACATCATAACAGATCCACCTCCATAAGCAACAGTAGATTGTACAGCTGTTGGTGAAATCGCTCCCCGTGTCCTCTCCAGACTCGCAGACGACCACCTGAATGATATAACGCGAAACCATCCGACTATGCATTCGTACAACGTGGTTCGGAACATCTGAAGATGTGATCAAAATTATTTTATGAGCAGTGTATATACTCAAGGCAAGTTGCTAGGAATATAAATTAACACAAAAAACGAAGTTGAAAAGTAGTTTCGTAAATTTTTTCTGACGACACTACGACACTTCATTATCTGTGCGACAAGTCGAAATTGAAACAACTTGTCACATGGAAACAATAACTTCACGTCAACGTGAATACACTTCAGCGCGACCAAGACGTGAACATCTCGATAACGTAAAGTTATAACGCAACGAGCTCCCAGCTCTGCTCATTCAATTCGTGAATGAGAATTCTTCGGGGCACACGAGAATCGAAGCGAAAAATTCTCGAACGTATTTTCTTATAATGAGGAGCAATTCCATGTTTCCACTGTACGGGCTGTGTCCTCCGAATATCAGAAGAGTGTGTCCCTTGACCGTCGCGTAGTTTTGTAATTTTGTTTCCATCGGCGGCCATCACGTTCCATGGTAAAAAAAAGTACCATCGTTTCACCTGGAAGGTGCCGTACTTGTAGTTGGTCGGTTTTTGCCCCCACCCGCGTTAACGCGGCTGTGACCTTCGCCCCCTCCCCACACTATCTCTTCCCCTTTTTATCCCCCTCCCTCCTCAATATGTACCTTTTCTCCTCCCTAGACGCAGTCCAAGTTGAATCCCTAATTGACGGGTCGTATTTATACCTGTGTTTGCTGTCTGAACATCAGCCGTGTTGGAGCGCATGCATAGCTCAGCGCGGCCCAACCCGGTCCACCAGCTCCGACCCCAGAACCCCGATGTCGGTAACTCCTCCATCCGTCCGTTTTTATCTTCTCTCATTTCAACGCCGTGCGACAGCTCTCCTCGCCGCCTCTCCCGCGATTTATGTCCTTATTACTGCTGTATTTGTTCGCCCTTTTGAGCTACAGAGATTGTGCATCAACGTCTTGATCTAGAGTTAATCGGATGTAGGGGGAGGGGGAGGAGGAACACGGACGTGAAAAGTTTTGCACGTGTCGTAGAAATTATTAGCCGTGGGTTAATCGTATCTCATCATCAGATCCTGTTAAGTAGAGGGTCGTTGAAGATGTTGGGATTCCGATATACGGTGACGCTTTCCTCACGTTTTCTACTCACACTCGGCGATAATGGTGGCGGTATACGTATTTCTCACATTCACAAGGTTGATAGGTGTGTGTGTGTGTGTGTGTGTGTGTGNGCGATAATGGTGGCGGTATACGTATTTCTCACATTCACAAGGTTGATAGGTGTGTGTGTGTGTGTGTGTGTGTGTGCCAGGGTCCTGTGCGGCACATTCATAAGTATTATGAGTGCGGCGTTAATGTGTCACTGCCGTAGGTTCTTGGAATTTTAACTCCTATTGCGCATTTATAAGTAGGACCACCTGTTTTCCGCAGGAATATTTTCTCGCAGGTTAGATCAATGTCCTGTATGCAAACATGAAGCTTTACTTTGATTATAGGCCGCGTGTCTTTGAGGGGCGTGGGGAAGAGGTGTGTGCGGTTCTTAGAGACCATTTCGCACGATCAAAGCTCACTTCAAATTTATTGAATTCAATTCCTTGAATGCTGTGTGACGTCACTTAAACGTCATAATCGCGGCTATTTTGTCTCAAGCTATTTTATTACTCAAATTCTTTCAAAGATTTTCGTTTAGAACGTGTTCTATATTGTCTTGAATCTAATTTTTCAACTACAACTCCGATTTTTTAAAAACAGCGTAAATATAACATGTAGAGTCTTAATACATTTATTTATACTCATTTAAGCTACAAAAAATATTTGTATATATATTTATTTCATGCAAAGTAAATATATCATCATAAAAAAAAGGTTTGTTTTGATTTTGACAAATTATTTTTGCGTGTTTTATGCATATGGTGACTAGAGGTTTGAAAAATAAATTACTAAACTTAATTATAATTTTTAAGTTGAACTATTTGCGAAACTTTTTCTAGTTGCNAGAGGTTTGAAAAATAAATTACTAAACTTAATTATAATTTTTAAGTTGAACTATTTGCGAAACTTTTTCTAGTTGCCACTTTAATATTTATGGAATAGCTGCATGTGTGAAAAGCCTTTCAAAACTTTGAAGTAGTTGTTCAATTTCTATTGAATTCAACTCATTGAAGTGTATGTGAACACTTTCTGTATTCAAGAAGTTAAAATCAGTTGGTTGAATTCAATGAAATATTTGATTGTGCAAAATGACCTTAACTGTGAGGTCTTGAGAACCGATGAGGGCGAGGCGGGGTATGGAGCAGCGCCGGAATGCTAGGGCGGGAGGAACGGGAGATCCTCGAGAAAATCCGCCGACCAGCGGTATCGTCCGGCACGATTTTCACGTGTGAAAATCCGAGAACGGCCCTGCCAGGAATCGAACCTGGCTCGCCTTGGTGTTCGAGAATTAAGTTGCTTCAGTACTGAACGTGTTTGATTTGCGGGTAGACAGGTAAGAAGCGTAACAGTCAAAATAAACCAATAACAAATGTGCATTTGAGCAGAAGTGTTCTGGAGTACAACTAGTTGTGTAAACTTTTCGCGGAAAACAGGTTCCCCTGGATATAGTCTGTTCGCTGTATTTTCACAATTTTGTAATCAACCTTCGACAACTCACCCCACGTATCAGGTGTTTGTTTCTTTTCTGTATATATCATTATCACAGGTGTGTTATACTTCCCTTAACGTTAAAGTATCATAGTTTTGATTAAATAGAACTTTTACTCGCACTTTATCTGTAAATTATAATAGGTAGGCCTATTTAATTTATAATTGATACGAATGAAAACTGAGAAAAAAAATAGGTGTGTTGGCAGCGCTTAGTAAGAAACAGTTCCCGTGTAAAATGTTATTAAACTGAGTGCGCACAAATGCAGTGCAATATCCCCTTCGTGTAATTTTCTAGACTTTTGTTTATGTTTTGTTTGCAAGTGGCGGAGGAACTGCCTGAAAGTACAACTTGAGCAAAGGCTTCATGAGAGTTGGAAGTAACCGTGAATTGACTGTATAAGACATTCCAACATATTTTACATGAAGTACAGCGCAGTATAACAAAGTATTTGTGTTCGGAGAACCGCGGCAAAATATTCAAAGCANACATATTTTACATGAAGTACAGCGCAGTATAACAAAGTATTTGTGTTCGGAGAACCGCGGCAAAATATTCAAAGCAAGTAGAAGTACAAATGGACGTGAAGTTTCACAACGGGCGAAGGCGCTGTTGCGGCCTCTCAACGGAAGCGAGCAGTTGATTTCTCGGCTCGGGCGTGTGTGGGCATGCGTTTGCAGTTCCTTCGCAACGCTCTCGGATGTTGCGACACGCTTCCTCTCCTCCGTTTCCGCATATCGCAACGTGATCTGACACGGGATGCTCACGCACGAAACTCGGAAGCTGCCAGGACTGCACTACCGCTGTTAAACCGGCGGACAAAGCAACTTTCGAAACGATTGCCTACTTTCTTCTCATAGTCCATTCGCGGTTACTTCACTCTTTCCTGAAGCCCTGATAAGGTTCTACTTCCAGGACATTTCTCTACCTCTCGCAAACAAACTTTTACTAAGTCTAGAAAATTACACCAGAGAGGCAACGCACCGCATTCGTGCGCACTCGAGTGTAATCNAAATTACACCAGAGAGGCAACGCACCGCATTCGTGCGCACTCGAGTGTAATCATATTTTGCATAAGACTAGGTATTGCCAACATTCCTAGATATGTTTTTGCCTGATATATTATAATTTATTAAGATACTTTTATATTAACAGAAGTATAAAATGCTTGTAATACATGATATAATTAGGAAATAACTAAACACGTCATACATGGGAAGATTTTTCAAAGATTTGATTCAAAAAGTGTGATGAAACCGCGAATTGACTATAACTATATACTGTACTTAAGGTATCAGTAAACCGTCTGATTGCTGGCGTGTGGTTATAAAAAATTGGTTCCTATAAACATATTTATCCCACTGCTCTCAGCAGAGGGTCGCTTCTGATGGGGAGCCATTTTCGAGTGTCTCNACATATTTTACATGAAGTACAGGGCAGTATAACAAAGTATTTGTGTTCGGAGAACCGCGGCAAAATATTCAAAGCAGGTAAAAGTACAAATGGACGTGAAGTTTCACAACGGGCGAAGGCGCTGTTGCGACCTCTCAACGGAAGCGAGCAGTTGATTTCTCGGCTCGGGCGTGTGTGGGCATGCGTTTGCAGTTCCTTCGCAACGCTCTCGGATGTTGCGACACGCGTCCTCTCCTCCGTTTCCGCATATCGCAACGTGATCTGACACGGGATGCTCACGCACGAAACTCGGAAGCTACCAGGACTTCACTACCGCTGTTAAACCGGCGGACAAAGCAACTTTCGGAACGATTGCCTACTTTCTTCTCATAGTCCATTCGCGGTTACTTCACTCTGTCCTGAAGCCCTGCTAAGGTTCTACTTCCAGGACATTTCTCTACCTCTCGCAAACAAACTTTTACTAAGTCTAGAAAATTACACCAGAGAGGCAACGCACCGCATTCGTGCGCACTCGAGTGTAATAATATTTTGCATAAGACTAGGTATTGCCAACATTCCTAGATATGTTTTTGCCTGATATATTATAATTTATTAAGATACTTTTATATTAACAGAAGTATAAAATGCTTGTAATACATGATATAATTAGGAAACAACTAAACACGTCATAGATGGGAAGATTTTTCAAAGATTTGATTCAAAAAGTGTGATGAAACCGCGAATTGACTATAACTATATACTATACTTAAGGTATCAGTAAACCGTCTGATTGCTGGCGTGTGGTTATAAAAAATTTGTTCCTATAAACATATTTATCCCACTGCCCTCAGCAGAGGGTCGCTTCTGATGGGGAGCCATTTTCGAGTGTCTCAGGTTCATAGTGCGGGTGCACGCAGACCCACCGCAGATCCTTCGCGGAGGTTGAATCCTTGTTCCTGGTCCTCGCCGTACCTGCTGGAGATGCTGGTACCACCCGCGTGCAGTTGGATAGGCGCACCTCATTCCATCTCGAGTCCCGTCTCGAGAGAGCATCGCCACCATTGTGCGACCCACGAGGGGCCTGCGTTTGACTATTGTCGGTGCGTAGGTGGCCCGTTATACCCCGCGTCCCCCCTCCTACATCCTCTTTAAACACTGCACGGGGCTATGTCATTCAGGCTCCAGGGCGCTTTCTTCAAGTCCTCCTCCCCTTGTCCCTTCGCTTGCGCAAAGCCTCCTCCGCGTCCTGCGGTCCTGGTGATCGGCGCCGGAAGGATCCGGCGACAACCACTGCGTTCCGCGCTGGTCCTTTGCACTTTCTCGTTTGTACCTGCATGGAACCGCTCGACATTTTTTTTATTGCGCTCACAAAAAATTACATCTGCTCGTAGCTACATATATTTTAACCCTTCCAGATTATGTTTTTTTTTTTTTTTTTTCGGTTGCTACGAGTGCAAAACTGTTCGATGCGTTCTGCACTTAAAATCAAATAGCTTTTGTTTCGTCATATCATAAAACGAGCTGTAGGCTTTGTGTTTGGTCATAATAATTTGAACCAATGATGAATTATGACATACACACCAGTTGCAGTATCCGTTACCCACGGGGAATATCATTGGGCACTGAGCCTCACAGGTATAGTACCTGTCAGAAATAACGTTCTTGTGAGTAACATAAATACTGACTGAAGTGCTCAGTGATGTTGGCAGATAATTAAGGGAAATATTTCCATAGTATAATATTTAAATTTTGTAGTCATGGGAATTGGATTCTTGTTTTTTTATTTTTTATATATATATATATATAGGGGAACAGGGGGCAAGATGGGGACGCTAAGAAAAAATTTCTCCAGATCATTATAGNTTGCATTGAGAATCGGGCAAAGGATATTATATTTATGATTGTAGCAATTGCACCATATTTGGACCACCGTACGGTGTTGGCAAATATTCCTAGTGCCGCCCTGCGAGGTGCAGGGATATTTTATCCCGATTTGGGGAATTTCGCTTTCCCGGACTTGGACAAATGTTATGACATTGCCGTATTCGAAGAACACAAACATGACTGCCATTGCGGCAGGTTTGTGAAGGATCGTGTGAAGATCTGCCTGTTATGTTACCAGATAAAGGAGATTTAGGAATAATTATTACATGTAAAAAAAAATATATTGGTTTATCTGTAATGATGTTATGCCGTGACCGGTATTTTGGACCCTTAGTGTGGTCCATGCGTACTGTCCGTGTTGACGACCCGAGAGTACATCCTGTTCTTTATACAATCCACGTTTCGGAACTAAAATGTCTAGGGTTTTGCTGAATAAAGACGATATGTCTTGTGAACATGTGATTTTCCCCAGGTAGGGATTTTAATTCCGTTTGCAGTATGTGCTCTAATCAAACGTTAAACAAAATGATAAAACGTCACGTGTTTACATGACAGTTTCGTCGCTTTGATCGTATTCTGAATTGCAGCATACATTTTGTTATAGTGAAGATTTACTTGTTTTGTTTGTCATTGAGCAATGTGGCACAGTGGTAACGAATTGGTCTCTCACTCGGGAGGATGCGGGTTCGATTCCCGGTCCGGCCATTATTGATTTCTGTTTTCCATGGTTCCCCGAAATTAATCCAGGCAGTTGCTGGGATGGTTACGTGCTACAGGCTACAGCCGATTCTTTCCCCGTTCCTGCTTATCTGAGTTGCTTGCTCCATTTATAATGACCCCGTTGTCGATGAGACGTTAAGCCCGGCCTGGCCTACCTACCTACAATCTTGGTTATTAAGAATTTTTTTTTTTGGCGCAACGAGTATTTCTTGTATCTTTTGTTTTTTCTTCCTCGTGGAACTGCGTCGTTTTTGAAGGTCGAAGTAAGATGTTATTCTAAGCAGGAATAACATTAAGAGTGAAGTTAAGTTTACTTAAGTTAAAATATTTTATAATTTACTGAGGTCTCTTTGGTTCTGAAAGTAAATAAGTGTGCCATATCGATTTGGAACAAAAGGAATGCTGGAAGCGTGGTTTATTTCAAATAAAACAAATGGAGTGTATTTATAACATTTAATTTTGTTGTGTCGCCAAAACATTCATTCTGCAGAGAAGTGTGTCAAACTTAATTTAATCAGAACGAGAAACATTCACTGTTTTTGGTAAGACATGTGCGCCGTGTTGGTGCTGCTCTTTCAAGCGTGAAGCAATTCACGAATATATTTTGTGGTCTTTGTTCTGTTCTTTTGAAAACTACATATAAAAAAAACTGTAACTATGAAGAGTGGTTTCACAAAGATCACTTATGTAAAGCAGTAATATTTTTGTTGTAAGTTAAGTTGAGCTATTTAAATTCTTTATTTTTCATCATAAAGACTACTTTAATGCTGTAGTGTCCATGGACCCAATGACACAATTGTATAATAATGTTTCTTTCGTGTGCTTCACGAACTATTAGAATAGAAGGAAACGTCCAAATCTTATATTTAAATCATTTTTCATTGTACCCAAAATACTTTTTCCGAAATTATTATATATATATATATATATATATGTGTGTGTGTATTTATTTCCCCTACGAATTCTGGTTCCACATTTTTCGAAATTTGTTCATTTCGTAAACTTTTACAATTTTAGTAAACATTTGCCTCGTGGTATCTTCATTATCGTCCCTCTGAAAATGTTAGTTATTACGAAGGCACTGCACACCTTACAGGAGAGCAATGAAAGGTGTGTAAAAATGCAGGAGCAACATGATGCAAGCGAGAGAAGTTGTGGGGTGTACAGAGACCGATAGCTACTATAGTGTTTGTTGTCCTCCTTAGTGACATACGCAGAAGGGTGCCAAGACAATCGCAGTTCTCAGCCGAACGCTAGTAGAGATTTTTTTTTCATAACTGTGAAAATATAACAGCTCCGCACATGATGCTGCACATTCTAAACCCGAATTGTTAGTGATATGTCAGTGAAATACTAGTCACTGAAAGTCAGTTAGGAGACTGTTACACGCTGGCCAATCAGTCGAATGAGTGGAGAACCAGTGAGACAGTGAGGTTTTCGCATTCACGTCTGGTGATACGACATAAGGCTACCATTCTACATGTTATTCTGTTCGCTCACTAAAAGTTGAGAAAATTAAAAAATAGTGGTAGACGAACAGCAATCGTTTCTCCACGTAAAAAAAAAACACTTTATGCATTTACACCACTTTGCCAAGTTTAACAGTGCTGCAGACATAATATTATGTCACCTGAATTTAACTGACTTGTTTGGTTGAAGTTTGCCGTGAGATTTTTACACACAGGCGACGAAATGTTACTCCGTTTGTAGTTTTCATAAGATTCTATGCGAGCGATGTAGCATTACGTCAGCAACATTCAAAGAGTAAATTACTTAAATGAACAGGACATATGGAGAGTGGAGAGATTTGGGCGGCTCTTAACATCGAGGTCTTGAGAGCCGATGAGGGTGAAGCGAGGCGAGTACGGAGCAGCGCTGGAATGCAAGGGCGGTGGAAAAGGAAGATCCCCGAGAAAACTCGCCGACCAGCGGCATCGTCTGGCGCGATTCCCACATGCTAAAATCCGGGAGCGGACCCCCATCGGGGATCGAACCCGGTTCGCGTAGTTGAGAGACGAGTAGTCCGGCCACTACACCAGCGCGGCCGCGTCGCGCAGGCGAACTACACAGCTGTTGACGGCCCCCGTCATGTGACGCGGTCACGTCATCGGAACTGTGCACGCAACGGTGTTCCAGAAACAACGGAGCTGGCCGTGTTTTATAAATGAGGGCCGGCCAG
>NQII01000517.1:233076-254892 GCA_002778355.1 Clitarchus hookeri | reverse complement strand
GGGGGGGGGGGGGATCGAAACGTGCCGTGCCTCTGGTTCATCGTTGGCCAGAGTTTTCAAATATTTAAAAAGATTTCAAACGAACCCGAGGTCGGGGGTGGGTTGGAAAATTGCCTTTATGTGTGTTGGTAGCCGCGTTCGCTTTCTAGTGGAATGTTCAGTGTAGTAATGGTTACTTCCAAAACTTTTCTGACTTAAGTTGGTTGTACTTTCAGGATATTTCTGCGCCAAAGCTTAACTAAGTTTAGAAAATTACACGATAGGGACAGCGCAGCGCATTCGTGCGCGCTCAGTTTAACACTATTTTGTATGGAAACTTTGTCTTACTAAGCATTACCAACACACCTGTTTTCTCAGTGTTTTTACTAATGTTAATTATAAAGGAAACAATACAATATATAGATAAAATAATTTATCTAATTTAACCCAAAAATAATATACTGTTATGCAACCAGAAGTATTAAAAGCGCGTGATATATAAATTATTAAGAAAACAACCAAACACGCCATACAGTACATGAGATAATTTTTCAAAGGTTTGATTCAAACAGTGTAAAGATATTGCGGGTAGACTATATTGTGGTACGTAGCACGTCATTCATGAACAAATAAAATATGGGTTCATAATCTCATTTATGTTTCTTTATTAAAACATGTTTCGAAATGGTTCTGAAAAATTCTAATGTGGGGCAGAAACATTGATAAAATGTATTTTCGACATACGCCACGTTGGTTTCGGGTATGCCGTTAAGGCCCTAATAAATATCTTTCCAGCTGTATCCTTAACATTCTTACAGTCCTGCCACATTTATTTGGCAGCAAACGATTGTCGCAGGACGTAAATGGGCTACAATGTGTTTGTAGTCGAATAGTAATCCTGACGATCTTGGATTTATGATTCCTTCATTCCAATCCGCTTGAAGAGTTTGTACTACGTTTTATGGATCAATTTGGCGTAGATTACTTTTTTTCCTGTAAGTCTGCATTATCGCCCGTTTTTTCGGCCGCATAAAATAATATCTTATTTTTCCTGGGCAGTTAGACATAGTGAATATATATAAACATTCGAGAAACTTTGAAAACTGTAACGTACGTCTTTTCATGCTAAAACGAAACTCTTGACGAATATTCTGAAATAAAACGAGCGACGAAATTTTGGCAAAGNCGTACGTCTTTTCATGCTAAAACGAAACTCTTGACGAATATTCTGAAATAAAACGAGCGACGAAATTTTGGCAAAGCCGAGATTTCGGGGCATGATTTACCTTAGAGTGGCGTATTCCAATCCTGTTCCACCAGTATTTACCTCAAATGGGGTCAGCAAATAAGTACTATAGTACTATTCAAAACCATCCTTACTGCAGATTATCTGAGGCTCGACCACGCCAGCCCATATATTTAAATAATAATAAAAAACTTGCTTGGGGTATTTAGAGTGCGTTGACAACAATATTTTAAGTCAATTACACGAAAAAAATATATTGCACACGTGGAACTATAGCGTTATAACGCACGTAGTACAAAGGTAGGCTTGATGTGTTGTTTTCCAGGATGCTGTAATCAAAATAAAAGGCTCATATTACGAATCACGATGGATTTTCTTTTCGATTTTAGTCGTCATTTAAATAAGTTGTAGGTAAATTAATTTTTATTTTTTAAGATGCAAGAATGCCTTATAATCATATAAACTAATAATGAAGTATGCCACATTTTCATAATTGCTTCTTGCAGTCACAAAATGTCACAGATCCATTCTCAACCATCATAACACGCAATTATTTTTGGAAGTCATATTAAATTTAAAAAAAAAATACAAATTTTCCCATATGCTATTGTTTGACAGTACTAAAATTAATTGTCTTAAAATTTAAAAAAAACTAATCATTTTAGTAATTATTTGCGTAATTATTTTGAATACCGCGTTGTATGATAAATCTCGTCAGGATATGTCGCAGTCGTGGAGAAATATCTTAACTAGAAACATTAAAATAGTAGGCGTTTTTTTTTAGGATCGCAGATAGTGTAAAAGTGTCTTATTTTCGCTATTTACTGGGATCGACGTTTAATGGAGTGTTCCTTTTATATTTAATTATCTTAATATCGCTACTCCATCCGAAGCAAGATACGTTTAGATCAATTTTTTTTTCCTTCGTGCACTTCTGAGAAGTTGTTTCATCCGCGTATTTGCGCAAAAGTACCGGATTTATTTTTAAAAAACGAGTGCATTGCCGGAGTGCACGGAGCCTGCAACGAAGTAAGAACCAGTTGCAGATTATTACAAATACCGCCACTCGTGCATTGCTGTTGAATCGCTCGGGCAGCTGTCCGCATGAAAGTTGCCCCGNCGCCACTCGTGCATTGCTGTTGAATCGCTCGGGCAGCTGTCCGCATGAAAGTTGCCCCGCGGGGTGATAAGTGCTACATATCGCGTGGCTGGCGCCGACATAACTTTACATCGAGTGCGCCAGGAGTGACCAAAGCACGTGCCTCCCCGAGTCGCGATGCGGGCTACGAGCACGCACTCCACATTCGAGTCAGTGGTAAGCCACTCATTCGCAGAGAAATTCAACTACGGTAATCACTGATTACTAGGGCCAATGATATTTTGCGAAAAGATTTCGAGACAAGACACAGTCCAAAGAACTGTAGGGTCGTCCAGCTTCTTTGATTGGCTAAAATATGTTCTGGCCCGTGTTAACCGTTTGCGCACGAATCACGAAGGTTCAGTGTCGGAGTTACTTAGTCCTGAGTGGCTTGGTCAAAGACGGACACGGCACCAGCAGCCAATGGAGGTGTAACAACAGCTGAGGTGTGTATATAGTATTGAAGTCTACTGTGTGCTCCGATTTTTACGCGAAAAGTCACTGACCCTACTGATTAGGGACAGCCGAATTTCGCGAAAAGATTTCACGACCAGTTGAATTTCATAACACTTTAGCTCAGCTGTACTCTCGTGATTGGATGATCTAGGTGCTACGCGTCTTAGATAATCTGCCCGCGAATCACAGGCGTGCAGTATCGGAGTAACCTAATTTTGGTTGGCCCGTCAAGTAGGAAAATGTCTTCTCACAGGGCAAATAACACCACTGGCACACCCGTGGGGTATTGAAGTCTAGCATGTGCCGAAATCTTTTCGCGAAATTCAGATGTCCCTATTTATTGGTGGCGTGTCTCTGTAAGTAGACGTTTTCTTACTTGTCTGGCCAATCGGAATTAGGTTACTCCGAAATTGTATGTCTGTGATTCGCGGGCAGACCACCTAAGACGCGCAGCAACTAGATCAACCAATCGCGAACGTGGATCTGACCTAACGTGTTATACAATATAACTGGTCGTGAAATCTTTTCGCGAAAATCGCGTCTCTCTAGTAATCACTGAAAATGGCTCCACTAAGAATCGCTGAGAAACCTGTGGTTGCTTCAGGAAAACAATAAGAATAAGTGACAGCCAACTGCGTGCGGCAAGTTAAATATTGTTGTTTATTGAATTTAGGCCAAATCATCACGAGAAATAAACATATTTCCTTTAGTCACCGTTTATATTGTGCAATTTAACGTAATTTAAAACAAGTGAAAAAAAAATTCCTGGTCTCCAAGTTGTGAACCCACATTCTCCCACTTCTATACCGTTAACTTACTAATCGAGCTACTAAGCCAACTTTTATAAGGGAAAGTATATGTATAATATTTCTTTATTGAAAATATGTAGCTTTAAATTGTATGCCCTTTCTTTTCGTTTTTAATTTAATTGATAACAATAGGATTGTTAAAGCAAATACTACGTATATGAATGCACTCACTTCACCACATTTAATGCAGTTTAAACCTTTAAACCGAGTGGAATGATGATAACGTGAAAACGTAATGAAAGAAGCAAAAACGGAACGAAAGACTGAATCTTTGTTGCCTCGTAAAATAGTACTATAGAAAACCAAACTCACGTAAAAAAAAANAAAACGGAACGAAAGACTGAATCTTTGTTGCCTCGTAAAATAGTACTATAGAAAACCAAACTCACGTAAAAAAAAAAATTTTTTTTTGTTGGTTTTATTAGTTTATGCGTTGTTATTTTGTTTGATACACGTTGTTTAACCGATTCAACAATTAAAAAAAAACAAATCGCTAAAAACAGCTAATGAAATGGTTGATGAATCAGTGGAAAATGTCAATGAATCAATAAGTNAAAACGGAACGAAAGACTGAATCTTTGTTGCCTCGTAAAATAGTACTATAGAAAACCAAACTCACGTAAAAAAAAATTTTTTTTGTTGGTTTTATTAGTTTATGCGTTGTTATTTTATTTGATACACGTTGTTTAACCGATTCAACAATTTAAAAAAAACAAATCGCTAAAAACAGCTAATGAAATGGTTGATGAATCAGTGGAAAATGTCAATGAATCAATAAGTNTAAAAAAAACAAATCGCTAAAAACAGCTAATGAAATGGTTGATGAATCAGTGGAAAATGTCAATGAATCAATAAGTAAAGGAAAACTGTAATTTTTTCACTAACTCACCAGTTAAATTGAATGAAGTGACTGCTGAATAAATCAGATGCTGTTAACTGATTTAAACAGTGAAATTCGCACTGGTTCAGATTTAATGTGCAGAGCACGTGAGAATACAAAAGTGAAACTGTGGCTTGTACTAATGACTCCACGTGCACGTGTCAGCAAAATGGCGTCGCTAGCCAGCGACATGTTGGAAGGCCGTTCGCCAATCAGAGCCGAGTAACCAACTTGTCCGCAGGCAACCCAGCAATCAGCAATCAGCATTAGCAATCAGCAATCACAAGAAATCAGACACAATGCGTTCCCAGAAACTCGCACAGCCAATCAGAGAACGGGTACGTCCACATCAAAGAAACTACCGTGCAATTTCTTCTCTGTATATTTATCTGTTCTGTGCTTCAAGTACAGAATGCTGTCGAAGTCGCACCAACAGAGACGCACAGTACTACACCGTGACACTGATTGGCTGTTTACTCAACAGTACTACTTATAATAGTATTCGAACCGAAATGTAGTCCGGCAGATACAAGCGTATGCAAGTTGAAAATATATTTCTTAAAAAAAATACATTTATTTTTTTTAGAGATTTCCTTTTTTATAAAAAATGTTTCTACCTTCTTATGAACTCAAGAAACTTTATTATATCTGGGACATTTCTGCACATTCGTTTCCCATATTTGCTCGTTTCACATAGTCAGAGCTGAGACATTAAAAGAGTACGCACGCACAAATTGCATAACGCACAATTGATTATGAGTTGGAGATCTAACCATAATTAAATATAAGACTTTGGTGCTGAGTACAAAATTACTTAGAATAACGAATAAGTTGTTTGGTGTGCTACATTGGGTATAGGCTGTTCCCGATAAACTCAGTACTTTTGAAACCCCTGCTTGAGATATACTAGCAAGCATGTTTTGTATTCTTCCACCATAACGTAAAATTAACATTGCCATGGGTCTGCGCACTTTATTCATGCGTTGGCCAAGTGAAACCATGAAATTATTATAAAAATAAATATTTTACAGATTTGCTTATTATTGCACTTAGATGCTTTAAGAAAACCAGGAAGCAAATTAAATAATTTCAGTGTTCACAAATGTTTACCTAGCACTTTTAATTGAACGTTAAATTATGGAACTACTTTCCCTTACTCGTTACCAACTTTACCGGGCGCATGCCAGTCAGCGTGCCCAGTAAAATATATATTGTGCAGTTAGGGGCAGTGACATTTTTCAAAGGTTGATATCAAAAGTGTTCATTTAACCCTTTTGGNCTTCAGGTGTCGCAAACAAAATATTTTATGGCGTGCGTGCTGTACTTAGTCGACATAACACTTGTTTCGTTGTCACAGCCAATGAACTGTAAGCTATGTGTTCGGCTACAGTTATACGAACCAATTATGATATGATGTAGACCAGTCAGACGGTTTGCGAATCATTTACCCACAGGTAATATCATTGGTCATTGAGCTTCGCAGTGTGCAGTACAGACCGAAAGAATTACCTGCAGGTGCATAACGTACACAACTGAGTACATTGGGTCTGAATGGGTTAAACGTGAACGGCCTATATACATTTACAGCATATGCTGTTCTCTGGGTTCTGTACACCCCTGCTGCTTCGACCACAGCAGTCGTTTTAACACCCAAGGCCTGCTCGTAGTTGAAAGAAGGAAGAAAAAAAAACCTTAATATTTCCAAGCAATATTTCCTAAATCCATTATCATAAACACATTGCAGGAGAACGTGTCGCGGGAACGTTGGGATATAACGGGTTTGGCTGGCTAGGTGAGTGTGGGTAAATTACGTGAAGTACACGACTTATAACTTGGCGCGTAGAGATTTGCTTTACTAACTGGTACTTTCTACGAGTCCGTGAAANGGGGGGGGGGGGGGCACGTAACTAGACATGTCCTTGCAAGCTTGTGGCATGTCAATAGGGCGACTTCTCAGTGGAAAAAGACAATGGCCTCATTTTATGACGCGTCGCCTAATAGTTGACCGGAAGGGGCGTTAATTACATACGACTATTCGATATAGGTATGTGCATGTGTTGTATGTGTGTATATGTGTCTATAGTATACTGTATATACAATTCCTCTTTATCTTTTACATCCCTAGCTGATATCAATGATAATAATTGAATGGGCTCAGCGAAATTCTTATAAAGGTAATATATAGTCTATTCGCGGTTCCTTCGCATTTTCTGAATCAAACCTTTGAAAAATCACCTCATGTAACATGTTTGGTTGTTTCCTAAATATGTCATGTATCACAAGCGTATTTTACTTGTGTTAATAATATCAGTTCTTTATGTTTGGTTAAATTGAAATTTTACGTATACCTATTCTAGTTGTAAATTATAAGATTTCATTTAAACGAATATGGATAAAAACAGAAACAAAATAATTGTGTTGGTAAAACGTAGTAGGAAATAGTTCTTATGCAAAATACTGTTACACTGAGCGCGCACGAATGCGGTGCGTTGTCCCTATGGTGTAGTTTTCTGTTCTTGGTTAAGCTTTGTTTGCATGAGGCGGAGGAATATCTTGGAAAAAGAAGAACTTCAGCAGGGCATTAGAAAAGTGTTAAGTAACCGTGAATGGGCTATACTGCTGAAGTCTAGGGGATAAGTAGCTTAATGTTCTGTACCTACGGGCACAATATTATTATTCTTAAGGTTTTGCGCTCAGGTATGTGTAGGACTGTGGCGTATAACCTATTTCCAGGTTTTATAACGCGAAATATAAATGCGTATATTTTTTTAAGAGCAAAATATCTGCGGTTACAGGCTGTTTGCGTTTAATTGTACACTTTTGAAATCAATCTTTGAAAACTGTCCCTGCTCATAAATGCATATATTTTAACNCTGTTTGCGTTTAATTGTACACTTTTGAAATCAATCTTTGAAAACTGTCCCTGCTCATAAATGCATATATTTTAACGGATAAACTCTCATGCTTACAGGAAAATTGGCAGCGATGTATGAAAGGTAGTTCCATAGCGTTACGTCGTATTTTGACTTCTAATTTGTGGGCCATATTTAATCGATTTTCGTTTCTGTATGTTCTGTGCGACTGAGAGTAAATTAAACTAATGACATACTTAATTACCTAACCATTTCACCGTTACACTTGATCGGCGCATGAATAAAGTGAGCGGGCCCATGGCAGTGTTAATGTTACATGGTGGAAGGATACAAAATAGTTACAAATCATAGATATGAAGAGCTTTCAAAAATGTTCAGATAATTGCGAAAAGTCTCTACCGATTAAACATTTAATTTACTCTTTTGATAAGACGTTAAGACAGAGCTATGTTTTTCGTAATTACTTGCCAACTTGAAAATACTTTCTTGCACATATTATTTTTCAAAGATGGTTTTCACAACTTTAAAATTAATCGTCAGCAAAGAAAATTAAAGCAATATTTTTTTCTACTGTTCTTACAACTTGCTTGGCTTCCCAAGTGTGAAGAATTTTCCGCTAGTACGGATAATGTTCTCATGTGTCCTACAGAACTTGTTACCATAAATTAACGAAATACCTACATTGTTAATATTAGATTGTGGAAAAAGTTAAATTGTGTTTAGGTTTTAATGTAGTTTCGTACATTGGGTGCTGTGAAATAACGTTTTCTTTTTCCCTTTTCTGTTTCAGGTAAGATATGGCTAGAATTACCAGCTGGGTGACACGGATGGAGGTGTGCAAACCATCGACTAAGAAAATTTACTGAAAAAGAAAGGAAAGTCTACTGAGGCAATATATTCCATTTCACCTGTACAAAACAAAATTGGTAAAAAAATATAATTTGTTTTGTGTAAGTGTTTTTCAGCTGCTTGATAACTCTGCTGTAAGTTAAATAACCTTAACAGCGAAATTTTTCCTTGCTTTCTTTCTCAAATGTGAAAAAAGAAAAATTATATGTAAAATTGGAGACCATTTTTATGCATAATTCTTATTATTCGTAGTTCGTGGTTTGTGTACCTTTCATTTGAATGTATTCTCAATTATTGGTATTTGACCTTGCAAAAAATATTTATAGTCTACTGTTTATTTATGTCATGTAATTTCTGAGAGAATTTTCACTTAAATTATTATCTTTTTCTTTAATGAATTGTTAAAATTTTTCTCGAAGCCCTGTGAAATACCCTTTCAATTTTATGCAATTTTAAATTTAAAGCAAAGGGTACTCCAAAAAAATACAATTTCTCGGTATCCTGTTTTTATGCATACTTTCTTATACTACTAGAATATTTTATTGGCGTTAGTAGACAAAATATTGAAATGCCCTATAGGAATGTCAATTTGTTTGAGGCTATGTAAACCATTAAGAAATTGACTGCATGAACTAAGTTTCTAGGAGAAACTTCTTAGACAGTGGTGTCAATAATTAGATGGTGAGTTTGCAACGTTTACATTTTGTTAAATGTATAGACCATAATACCCGTGGAACTTAATGTGGCGGTCCTGTCTGATTAGAATCTGCAACTCCACTATTACTTTTAAATTCTAGAACATTAATTTAGTACTACAAGGAAGATATTTATTTTAAATAGAACTTCAGGAATATTGAAAAGTCATCTTTAACAGCTACCATTGTGACATTTTAACAATTGTAATGCTACTATTGAACTTAGTGATACCCTTGAAAAACGATAACATGTAATAGACTAATCATAATCCTTATTATATCAGGTGTTTCGAGATTAATTGAGCATTTTTTGAAAGCGCTGCACAGGATTTTTACTGTATAAGAAAATTGAATTATTTTTTCTTGCATTGCAACCAACTTCACCGATATCATTACAGTATTTGTACGACGTCACACATTTTATTGTAGTTTTTCTCCAAGGTTGATTTTATTAGTTAAAAGCGAACAACGAGCTGCGTTATATGCTTGAAGGCTTATCAGGATCGTAATAAAGTAGTGTTTTTTTTAAATTTTCTGGCAATTGTGTAAATTAATTAAATTCTAAATTTGTGAAATTTGTTGAACTCTCTTCATTGTCGAAGCTTTTTACGTTCGGGTTGGAGGGATGGGGGGGGGGCAGGAAGGAACAATAAAAAGTAAAATAATTTCCGCATAAAGATAAGTTCAATTAAAAAACAAACATTCAATAACAAAATGCAATGTTTATGCAGTAAATATGTTAAAAAAAAATTTTTGTTAATTTGGTGTGGGCTGGATGCACAAGGCTTTTGCAGAAATCCTTCGTTTTCGCGTCATAATTCCGGATTCATAGTAATTAATGACAATGTACGATTATACTCGTAGAAAATTTACATTTTACGGTTTGTTTAATATTTTTGTGCGTCAGTTATCTGCTTGTTGTAAAAAGTCGAGAACATATTTGAAATTTATTAATAAGTTCTCGAATTTTTACAACAGGACTTTTAACAACAAATGGGGAATCATCAATGTTAAACGAAATTCTTTCTCATTGCGTCAATTTTAAAGGTAAATTTTTCAAACTAAAAACATTTTGACGCAACTTTCTCAACAAATATTGAGTTATAAATTTATTTTAAAAAAATATTTACTTATCTTTTTTTTTTGGTATATGTAAATTTCAATGTTACATTTTAGAAAATAATATATTAGACAAAACAATCGGCGAGGTGTTTTAACATAGCAACATTTTTTTAACAAATTTAGTAGAATACTTTTTATTTGAAACAGTTTTCTTAAAACTTACGCAATGGGAAGGCATTTTTTTAAACATTGATTCCCCATTTGAAGTTCGCACCTGCCGGATAGGTAGGCAGCGCCCTTAAGTTTGATTGTCTACTGCGTAAAATGACCCTATTGGCTATGCCGCCGGCTGACACCGTGATTATCCAGGCGCTGATTAGCGAACAACGTCCCAACATGTTGCCGATCAGTGAAGCCGTTTTGCTGGATAGAGTCTGGCCGGCTCTCAGTACCTCGGAGGATGAAGCTAGGTGAATACGGTGCTGCGCCGCGGGGATGCAAGTGCGGGGAAAACGGGAGATCTCCGAGGAAACCCGCCGACCAACGGCACGATTTTCACCTGTGAAAATCCGGGAGTGACCCCGCCGGGAATCGGACCCGGTTCACCTTGGTGGGAGGCGAGTAGTCTGACCACTACACTACCGTGGCCCCTTCTGCGGCTCGAGTGCGAAAAAAAGCCACTTACAGAACTGTTGTGTAAATATTCCTCTGTGGATTTTTGCAGTTGTCGATGGACGTTTCTAGGAAACGGAACGCATTCGTTGCCCTCGCGGCGTCGTCTGTCTTTAAAGTCGATAATGTCGCATAAAAGACCCACGCGAGCGCTTTAATGACGCCAATTAACGAACCAGACTATAGCCTTCGTAGCACGCCGAAGACAAAGGCGGGGATGGGAGGGCGGGATAATTAATTTTTCTAACTCATTTTACCCGGAAAGCAGTTTCCGCGGATTTGAAATGCTTGTCCTCGTGGCACTGTCGATGGGGGCCCCGATGCATATCTTCGTCGCAATTCGTCTGCAGCGCGGGGTTCGTCGCCTCACAAGCAGTAGTAGTCCCACGACTCTCGGGAGTTGATGCAATCAGCGTTCTCTTTGTCTCATCTCATCGTAGACGAGTAAGCGCATTGGGGTTTCTGATGACACTACTTCTTTTTAATCTCATTATTTTGCTCCATTTTACAAGACCGTGCCATCCCTGTAAGGTGACTTCATAGTAAAATAGTGTTGGTTAAATCAGTAAATAAATGTTCTTGAAGTAAAACAAAGTTTTTGCAGGAAAAGTGTGTGTATGTATATATATATATATATATATATATATATATATATGCAGCTATCACTAAGGTATAGTCTATTCGTGGCATCTTCACATTTTGAATCAAACCCTTGAAAAATCACCCAATGTATGATGGTGTGTTTGGCTGTTTAAATGTGTCAAGTTTCACGAACGTTTTATTTTTGTGTTATTATAAAATTACCGTATTTTTTGTTAAATGGAACTTTTACTTATAGACTTCTTTTATTTATGAAGTATAATATTCAATTTATAATTAATTGGAATAAAAACTGCAAATTCGGTGTGTGGGTAATGCCTAGTAAGAAATAGTTCTTATGGAAAATATTATTACATTGAGTGAGCACGAATGCGGCGCGTTGTCCGTTTAGCGCAATTTTGTGGACTTTGGTAAGCTTTGTTTGTATGAGGCGGAGGAATATCTTGAAAGTAGAATTTTAGCAAGGCTTCAGAAAAGTTGGAAGTAACCGCGAATGGACTATATCACTTTTATCATATTAAATACATTCAAAGAGAAGAAAATATTGAAAATGGTTACAAATAGCATTTTTTGGGCTTTCGTGCGGAATTATCTTAACAGAAAGGAGAATAGTGCAACGTGGCACCTGTAATTTAATCCGTTGGCTTGCACCGCGTGTAATAGTACCCTGCGTTATGGGAGGAGCCCCCCCCCCCTCACAGCGCTTTGTTATAACCAGACAAGACCTTGAGACATAAAAAAAAATTTACTAGGGATTCCCCTTAAAGCAATTAGCGTTCTCATTGTTTCATGCCATCGTGGACGAGTACCGGTAAGTGCCTCGGGGTTTCTGATATCCGTAGTTTTTTTTTTATCCCCTCACTTTCTTCTGCTTCATTTGCCAGTCCACGTCGTCCACCTTTGAGGGGGAAGTATCCTTGTCATCTTGGATTTGCGTACTTTCCTCAATAACTTAATTTTTTGAGTCAATATTTAAAAATCGAGCTAGTCAAGGCATAGGGAAGGAACATCTCAACCGTTATTTCGAAAGCCTACTTATTTTTCTCACATGTTCTTACATGATTAGTTTAACATCTGTAACCGTAATCAAATTTTACATAATTATTTAATAATTTCAATCCCACGTGGGGAAATACAAATATAGTTGAAACCATACAAATTAAAAAAAAAATTCGTTACGTATTTCTTTATGTCATGTCTAGCTTTGATTTTTGTATTCTGGTCATAAAATTTCATTACAAAGATTTAAGAAAAAAATCAAAGATGAAATTAATACTACCCCATTAGCGAGTGAGACAGATTTCGCAGACATCCAAGGTAGACAGAATTGGTCCTTTAAATATGCTCAACGCGAGAACACCGTACGCTATATTGAACTGTGCATGCAACGTTCATTGCTCTCCTACCGTCGGTCAATGTGGTGGCGATTTGTCGTTGTCCCAATTAAACGTTCTTTCCTACGTAACATATCGCCTGCTTACGGTCACTTCCACCAACTTTTCTAAAGCCCTGCTAAAGTTCTACTTCCAGGGTATTCCTCCGCGTCATGGAAACAAAGCTTAACCAAGTACAGGAAATTACACCAAAGGTACAGGCCACCGGATTCGTGCGCACTCAATGTAATATTATTTCAAGATTACCGATGGATACATTTTGAAAATGGATTAAAAATCGCAAACATGTTTCATCTGTAGAAAATCGCTTAAAAAAAAATCTTACTCCGAATTTGCAAAAGTACTCAAACGAGATGACATCTAGTTTAGTAAGTGATACTGTTTTTTTTTCTAATTGGAAAAAGGCTCAGAAAGATTAGTGGCACCAGAATAGTTCACTCTATAAAGAGTATTAATTATTTAAATATTATAATGTATAGATGGAATATAAGTAAACGTTCATTTGAACTAAAAATAAGGCACTCTTGTGTTAAAACAAGTATAAAAGGCTTGTAATACATGACATATTTAGGAAACAACCAAACACGTCATAAAAAGGGTGATTTTTCAAAGGTTTGATTCAAAACGTGTGAAGCAACCACGAATAGACTATATATACTATACAATATTGTGTTCGTTTGAGTAATTAACACTTAGAGAGCTGCCGACGTGTTGCTACTTTGCAGTGCGAAGGTCAAGTGGCCAAAGTCTTCGAATAATTCGGACGTCGTAATTGTTAACGGCAGAGTTCAAATAACACTTGTTGAATTCAAACGACGTTGCCAACACTCGGAAAGTGTTAAACGGGCGTGCCGAAAATTGCCGGGCGCTCACCTTTTATTTGCTATCTTTAATGGGGAGGTCCTTCAGGTTTTTTTTTATCCCCTCTCTCGTCTTTTAACCGGGATCACCTGTGATATGGCCCGCTGTTGAGATGAGGAAATGTAGTCTGCTTCGGCGGTCTGGGNCCCCCCTCACACTTATTCATCATCCTTTTCTCAAAGCCCGAGAACCGCAATCCTTCCCTCCTCTACCATTCCTTCTTCTCCCCACCGCTCATGAACTTGTTTTTTTTTTATCGTGTGCATAAGGAGAGATGAAAAGAGGTAGCATAAAAAAACATATTGTTGGCTTGGAAAGAAGAGAAGTGAAGGGGTTTGAGGGGAAGTGGGCTCTTNGGGGGGGGGGGGGGGGATCGGGTCCCTGAAGCGGGGCGGAGACTCGCGAAGTGGTGGGGCGTCCAATCGCGTCGCGGTATGAGCACGTCATAACCCCATAACGGACATATGGGATATTTCGTAGCGGCGTGGCCGCCGGCCAAGACGGGCTGGCTGGCTGGCTGCCTCCGCCGCCGGCTCAAGGCCGTGATTAAAACTTGACTCGGGGTCCCGGCGATGAAAAGTGGCTCCCTGTTGTTCGCCCGTTGAGGAGGAGGGGGGAGGTAATTTTCATATTCAGTCTGCGGAAAGGTCTAGAGGAGGGAAAACAGCCACCATCCCCCCTTCCCCCTCATCACTTTTTCTTTCCACACAGGTTTTTACCATACAATGGACCAACATTTTGTATCCGCGCCGTCAGCCGAGAGGAGCTGCTCGCGATGCTTGCGTAATGGCCGGCTATCTGGCTGTAGCTATCTGGCGTGCACTGCGCTTGATTTTATTGGCCTGTGTTTGTTTTTTTTTTAAGGAGAGAAAAATAAACCTTGAATAACTCCCCTCCCCTCCCCCTTCTCCTTCTTGGTTCGTGATATTGTTTGCCGGTGGCCAATCAAATAATTACTCGAGTACTTTCCGGTGTTGCCTCGCCACTACGCCAAACGATAAGCTGTGTGTTTATGTAAGGTCGTCTGCTGACTGCCCCGTGTTGAATACGCCAACCATCTCTTGTGGCCTTCTTCGTTCGCCTACAGATGAACTGTTCCCCCTCCTTTTCGCGGTGACGTTGTAACTGCCTGTTACGCGCTATGCTTGAAAGTTAGGGAGAAAAAAAGGTTAAGGTAAATTCAGCTGTTTGATGTGGGCCTTGCAATAAATTCCGCCTTGTGCGAGTCTGCAAAGTCTTGTCTGTCGTTGAACAAAGAGGATTTTTGCAGACGTTTACTCATACAAATATACAGGATGATTCTAAAATCATGGGACAAACATTGAGGGGTGGTAGAGCTCACTAAAACAAACAATTATTGTATAGGAATATATGGGCGGAAGTGACGCGTTGAGGCACAAACACAAAAACATAACACATTAACGGAAACATAAAATGTTCATTAGCAGCATACTTAACGAGTGATTCCGTACAGAAAATGTTAAAACAGTTGCTGGAAATGCATCCACCAACAGTCACGCATGCTTGGCGACCTCTACATATGGCGTGATTGGCTGACAATGGTGGCGTGCGTGAAATACCCGGCGTATTTGAATCTGTTCGCCAATCACTCCACCGACGCTACCAAGCTTGCATTACTGTCGGTGGTAGCAATTTTGAGCAATTATTATAAACATTGCTGTAAAAAGGCATTTAGCGGTGACGTTGTAAATAAACAATGTGTTGCATTTCATGTGTTATTTTTGTGTTTGTGCCTCAACGCGTCACTTCCGCCCATAATTCCTATACAATAATTGTTTGTTTTAGTGAGCTCTACCACCCCTCAATGTTTGTCCCATGAATTTAGAATCATCCTGTATAAGATGGTCATGTTTGGTTTGGTCAGCAGAAATAAAAGCATAATGTTATAAAATATAACAACAGTACGATAGGTCTAAATGTTAGAGCTGTATGCACACACTGGAGTTGCGCCGTCTGTCGTAATGCAGAACAAATTCGTATTAGTTTTTGTGTTCACTTTTCATTCCACGTTTGAAAGACAGCAACGACTAACAAATATTTATATATGTTTTTAGGTTATCCATATTAGTGTCTTAAAACAGATAAACTATGCAATGTTTTGCAATAAAATGTATTTAATAAAATTTTGCGTGTTCAAATTTTTTTCCTTCGCAATTAGATTTCCACATTTTTTTGGTAGAAGCACCTACGATTTTTACAGTGTGTTGTGGCTCTCCTCATTTCATTCATGAAAACCTGTTTCGTAAGTTAATGATTAGAGCGGAGGAGGTGAAACTGTGTGTTGGTCCAGGGTCCTCATCAGCCATTATGCTTCATCCCATTTTCGTTTTTGGAAGCAAGCACACTGCCCACTGCCGCCCAGGCTGCTCTAAGAACATTAGATTAATTGACAGTCGTAGCTGCATAATTATGTGCTCAATCCAGTACTTAATTGAACGACTGAGTTTCAATGGAAATTTAATAGAGCAAAACTATAAGTTTGCGCGTACTTTAAAAAGAAAATCAGCAGAAAAGTGACAACAGAAGAGTCCTGTGATCGGGTTTCATGGTAGAAGCAACCAAACTTTCGTACCAGCAGCAGAATGTTCTCTTAGTTAATTACAGTTCGGTTTGTTGCGGGAACAATTCAAATTGAAGGAACCGTCTTTCCTGTGCTAGGACAGTGAGTTCTGATGTAGGAACTATATATTCATACTTGAAGATACAATCACAGATAGGAACAACATACATTTATGTTGCTATTATAGGCTACTATCTATAAGTTAACAATATTTCGATGGTACCAGCAACAAATCTGATTGCTAAACCTGTCCCTATACAGTCTTGATGGGTTATGGGTGGGCCCTACAGAAATTTGATTCTTACAAACATTTTTTTTTTTCACTTTGCATCTTTTCACCTATGACTTTCGTTGCACATACTCGAGGAAAATATTTGTAATACTGGCCATTATGATACAGGCCTATATGCGAAAAAAATGTACTAGGAAAAAATAATATTTCTACTAATGTGTTACTACACAATTTTGTTTGCCGTAGCCACCTGCTATTTTTGTTGTTGGACGGCTGTGGATAACGAAAGACAAGGTTCTTTTTCCGAGGCAGTATGTCGGCAAGTGTAGCAACTGCAGCGGTGAGAAGTAGCGTACGACGGGTTCTGCTTGTCAAATTAAGTACGGAATTACCGCTTTTATCACATAATTACTCTTATTGCCAGATGGTCGAATTAAAAACTTTGCAAGTTCCGCGTGTTATTACATTAAAATTTTTTTTTTTTTTTTAACTTTAACACAAATGTCTGTGCAGAGCTGTGACCATGAACGTGCACTGTAAAAAAATATTTTGTACTTTTATGAGAAGAATTTTTGGAAACCAGTTGCCAAGAAAATCTTTTGTAGAACTACAAGTTCCCTTGAAAATTATACAAAACGTATATTTGTAATACTACAAATATTTGTACTGCAAATATTGTATTACAACTTACATTATTAAAAATTGCACATAAAATTATATATTTTTGTCTTAGAAAACAGATGTAATTAAAAAAAAGAGGTAAAATATTATTTTTAAATAATTTACGAAAGAAAAATAATTCTTGCGCGCTGTTGGCACAAGTATTCGATCCCACGTCCCTTGCGTGACGCCTTCGCACTTTTAACCATTTGACCAAATTCTCTGACGTGATATAAAGTTATTTTTACAATGTATACGTTGAGTTACTGACTAAACAACAATAATATAAAGGTGTCTTAATTGTCTTATTACGATTACTTGAGTTGATTTAAGTGTTTCACTTTATTTATGCTTACATTGCGCATCTTTTTGCACGCAACAACGCTATACATCAACCCTAGTTTTTGCACAAACAGCTTCCTATGCCGTTTTGTGTTGTCAAATGTCTAACATTTTATCTGAGTTCGCAGATACGGGTCAGTGTAGTACAAACATTTCTTGAGATATGTTACAAACACGGCTCTTGTAATTTGACAAACAAGCAATCTTACAATATAAATTTTTGTACTGTTACAAAAGTTTGTAAAATCACACACTATTTCTCAGTACAGATTTCAAAAAAAATTTTACAGTGTGGGCGCTCGTAGAGAGTTATGATAACAGATTCGCTGGCTCTGCAAGTGCTCAGGCCGTTATTAAAGCAACGACCAATGTTAACAGCGTACTATTTGACTGGAGTGAAGAGATTTGGACGCCTCTTAACATCGAGGTCTTGAGAGCCGATGAATCTAACTGGAGTCTTGTCATACATTTTGCGGAAGTTTCATATAATGATTTGAAGACTTTGGCACCGGTATACATACTTAACGTCTACAAGTCATGATCGAAAAAGTAGGGTAAGATGGTCTGAATCGGGTCACAAAATGCAAAACAATCAATTACTAACCTTAAAACAAAACTTAACAAATAATCATATCATCAGTCGAAAGTTCGATCTGTTAGCTACAATTTGCATTCACTTGAGTAATTTAATACCGAACACGTTTAAGTAAGGCACAGAAAATAGTCTAATGTTGCTGCAACAAAATTATTACTATTGAGGCATTTCTTTAATCGTCCTATGCTCTAGTAACAATAATTGTGGTGACAAGTTACTTAATGTTAACCATTTACAAAGTCTTATATTCCTGTAATGCAAACATACTGTTGATGTGTTAAAGTAATCAAAGCCTCTAAGTAATGTTGCCGCAACCAAAAGTTGTATTGCGCTAAAATTGTCAGGAAGAACAAAATATTTTGTGTTACTGCGACATTAAAGAAGTGTCCAACCAACACAAGGTTACACTTACTTGGCGTTGTAAAGATGGCGGATAGTAGTGAACAGCGATAACCTCGTAAAATGAAACCACTGTATTTAAATTTTAAAGCATATATTGAGGATTAAATGTTGCTTAGATCAGTTCTCAAGCCTTGCAAAGCAGTTTACGTGTACCAAATATGCATATATTTATAGAACATAAAGTATTTCTGCGTAACGAAAGAGAACTGCAGTTTGTCGTTATGTTAGATATAATATTTACAATACAAAAGAAAATTAAACATGACAAGATAGCGTAGTTGGTTGGACGTTGGGTTTTGTGAATTGGAGAACGATAAGCACTGATGGCGTGGGTTAAATATCCTCCCACCTGTGATTTTTTTTTGTTGGTAATATTTATTTTTGTGACAAAACAATAGTACTTAATTTATTTTACATATAAATGTTTTTAAAAGGGGAAAAAAAATACAAGACAATTTTTAAAACAATAGTTAACATCAGGTCAACACAAAATTTGTTTTGCCGCAACATAAACGCCATCTTAAAGTTGACAGTACAGTGCAGAAAGGATATAATGGTGTTACGTTATCAATACGTTATTATTTTAATGTTACAATTACATTAATAGCTTATCATTATATTACATTAACAGCAACATTTGTTACTGACGGCACCACAGATTAAAAAAAATTCATGTTCTAGTAATATTAATATTGTTGCCACAACATTAAACTTTTTTCTGTGCGAGATCATGTATCAAACACAGCACGTGACCCTATTCGCCCGAGGTTAATGGCGAATGGGGTCAGCAGCAAACCCTGAAAAATAAAAAAACAAAACGCAATAGGATTATAAATTTTTTTATTTTTAAATTTTACCCAAACAAATTAAATTGTGTGAAAAAAAAATAGCTTGAACATAATTTTCTCAGCTGAACATTTTTTCACAGACAAGTTTTGCTCCACTTTGCAAATTGAAATATTAGTCATATTTTTACAGTGTTTACACTTATGAATCTAAAATAATATCCTAGCAGACATACAAACTGTGCGTAGCTTACAAAGAATTTACTTACATTTGAAGTAAAAATTTTAAATTTTATATACATAAAAGGAATACAAATTTAGATAGCAACATAAGCTTAAGGAGCCCTATCATTCTAAGTAAAACACCTACCACAAACAAATGTATTTTCCCTTCTGCTCCAACGCAAATTTCGTGGCATTATTCTTTGCCTTTTTATCCCTGTATCCAGCTTCCTTTGGTGATGGACCGTGGACCAGAGTACTTCAGGTTATAAAAGCAGTAGCCTATGCAAAATCATCATCATTATCCGTGGATTCAGAACTGTTAGGATGATATTCTTGGCGCAAGCCTTCCCCGATTTACTTTCGTTTAGGCATACCACACTCTCTCCCTTTCTATCCTTACCTAACTTTTTAGATTATTAAATGTCAGCATTAAACATTATATATTATATTCATAATACTTACACTATGAATTATGATTAAGATCAATATTGCTAACTCTAATGTCTCAAATTTAGTAATTAAATACTAGGTGAATTGGTTATTGGGTGACAATGTTTGGCAAGCAATAATACATAATTGATTACCGACTCTTCATAGCTTTCATTTCGCTCTAAGCCATTAGCAAAACTTTAAAACCACGAATTTTTTTTTTTTGGTACTTTGCAGAGTTTGCTGATTTTCTTGTAGGCTCTACCCTCCACCTCACTTTACCCTCCATTTTTTTCTCATTGTAATTAATTTTGCAAATACGATCTCTTTTCCCTGTGTGAGAACGTGTTTGAACAGACAGACGACGATATGCTCGAGCAATATGCGAATCAGATGCCCTGGATAACTAGTGTCCATAGGAGAAATAAACTGTAAAAAGCGTCAAAATAATCAGTCTCGTTCGCAGATGCCCTGGATAACTAGCGTTCATAGGAGAAAGAAACTTTAAAAAGCGCCAAAAGAATCTGTTTTTAAAAGTATATGGGCCCGAGATTTTTTTTTCTTTCGCGTTCCAGGTACAGCGATAAGGGCTACAATAACACGCGCGCCCAGCGCCCCATCGCTCTTATGCGCAAGGCGTTGAACCTGCGTGCAGTTCTTACGTCGTTACGCTTTCCTGTGCAAGTTAGAATTGTAACAGTGGCTTTTTATTACACGCGATGAAAGACCACAGATTAAACAATGGCTATACGGTATTACTTTTCTCCCAATTCTTAAGGAAATTGCGCAGGTAAGTCCTAAAAAAGCGATTTTTTTTTTTTGCCATTTTCACGACTTTTTTTCTCTTATGATTTACCTTATATGATAAAAAAGAAACTGCACGCACTTAATCTNTATGATAAAAAAGAAACTGCACGCACTTGATCTTTTTTTTTTATCTTTTCTGACAAAAAGTCGTATACCCACGGTATCTAAACACCTTGCTATGATATATTTTAAGAGCCTCACAAAAAGTTTAAAATATACATACAGAAAGCCAAAAAAGTATGGAATATACATAAAAGAAAGCATAGCAATTCGACATGACCAACAGTACCGATACATAACGGGAAATTCAAAGTGTTTCTAACAAAAATAAATTTTCTTATATCACAAATAAATAAACACTGAGGAACAACAAAATCAACGTAATTGTATCTCTGACTAGGGAGGGTTTCTTTCTTCCCGCTGTATCTTAGTACCGTGTACGTCCTCCAGGTGCATTGTACAGGTCTGTAACACGCCGTGGCATGCTTGAATTCAATGTGTTGATGTTATCTTCCGGGGAAGAAGGTCCCATTCCGTCTGGACAGATCTTATGAGACCTGGAAGTGTTTCTGGAGGTTTTGGACGATTATAAACAGCTGTTTTCAACTTGCACCAAGCATGCTCAATGCGTTAGTGCGCTCTCTGTTGATCACAGAAGAACGACACAACTCCTACCGCCCAAACTGCCACATCTCACAATATCCCAAACTTTTTAAGTGTGGTGTATATTTGCTGAGATAAACGTAAAAGCGCAAGCAACGAGTCTACAAAAAAAAAACGCCCCGACTACTAACTCTTAAAAAGGAGCGAAAGGAAAAAAAAGGGGGGGGGAGGCACAAGAGGGGAAGAAACAGTAGAATCGCAAATCTGAAGAGCATCCGCATGTCAGAAATTTCAGTTCTTAGCCCCGCGTGTTCGTTTCGAAAAGAACATCCTCGGGAACAGACGGCAAGTTTTGAGCGGAAAACCTTGACCACTTGTGTGGAGGTCAGACCTGTGTAGGGGAATGGGGTGGAATTTTTTTTTTTTTTTTTTTTTTTTGGAAATACTTATCTTACAAGGCAAAGATCCGATGGTGTATGTGAGGTCAAAGAGTAGTGAAGGGGGGAGGGGGTAAAAAAAAATCGGAGAACTGTACGCAGATGTGCGGCAACATTCTGAAGGTCCTAGCATGTTGGTTGAGAGGGAGACCGTTCCACCATTTCTGAAGAACCTGCCCTCGAAATAAAAATCGCGCGGCCTGT
>NQII01000517.1:213711-232873 GCA_002778355.1 Clitarchus hookeri | reverse complement strand
TTAAAAAACAGTATAGCAATAATCACAAATCAAATATAAAATAACTTCGTTCCTAAGGAAAATCTTTTTCTTTTATAATTCACGTAGATTAAAATTTTAATTAAAAGTTACCTTTTGGAACACTGCGCATCTAGTGGTGGAAAATTTCCCAATACCAAACCATCTCGTAAGATATCCCGTTTTATTCCTAACCTGAGTAGAATAAACTTTAGTATCCTATAACGAGCGAACCTTGTCGTATTAATTTGTTGGCCGAAGTAGGTGCTACGGTAGTGCCAACGTTAGAACACAGAGTAACCTACGAAATTTCAACTTTGTTATGTTGGCAGACAAAGGGCTTGACGTCGCCCGCCAGTTTATATGTATATGTATATATATATATATATATATATATATATAATTTTAATACTGTCCTACATCTATCTGGGCAAAATTATTAGTGATTGCGTCATTTAACCATAGTTATTTCATACAACAAATACATTTTAAGAGAACAAGAACCAAAATCATAAAACTGAAACACGATTTTATGTAGGTACAGTTTCATGCAAATATTCAAGAAAATACACCCCTAAAGGTCACATAGGCAAAGAACACTGTGCCACCGCCATCAAAATGTAAAATATGTGTAACCAATCATATGTTTCTACAGTATGTAAAGAGAAAGACTACATGATCGTAAATTGTAAGTATATTTACGCAATGTGCAGGAAGTAAATATTATTTTTAAATAATTTACTAAATATGAGGTAGGCCGATTATTCGTCTTCTGCGCATGTACCCAACACTGACCTACCCCAAAGCAACACAACTGTCAAAGTCACATGGTCAACAATAATGAATGTGTTTTGTTGATATATTAATTTTTAATAGGCAAGCATTACTAGTAAAATACTTTCATCAATTTGAATTTTATCTAACTGCATTACAAATCGGTTAGAGGAAGTATACAAATATTTCAAAGCACTTGTTTGCTAAACAGTGTTCTAACCTAATATCCAATCCACGCCATTTTGCTAACCGGAGCGCATGCGCGGAGACAATGCCCTCGTGCGCACGCGATCCATTGTCTGGTTAGTATTCTAATGAGGGACGCGAAAACTGCATCGCTCCAGACTAATTGGGCCAGTCCTCGCTCCAGGGGTCATTCACTCCACTGCTAGAGATTCTAAGAGAGAATTTCTCTTTTAAATTGCCGTGACCGCGGCTCTACTAGGGAATTTTTTACAAAACGCAAGTTGCATGCAAATCGCCGTGAAAGATGTCAATCTTGCACCAAATCCCGCTCGAGAATTTCTCGTACAAGGCAGACCCCGTGTGAGAGCAAGGACTAGAACACGACCTTGTTTATTGGTGTAATGCTTTACAAAGTGCACGGAACAAGAGATATATTTGGTTCCAGATTAAGGAGTGCAAGAAATGCCAAAATTTCAAGAAAATCCCATTCAAAACGAATTTATTCTCTTATTTTTACGGTTGATTCCATAACAAATTGATAATTTCAAAGAAAAAGTTTATGGCATTTTGTTAATTTGCAATTTTTTTCCCCTGGCGACTAAACTAAAATTAAAATAGTGCATTCAAAGAAGTTTCTGTTTTAGAGATACGCTCTCTTGAAAAAAAAAAATGTTTTATAATATTTTAAATATACCAGTGTTTGCGGGTAACAATCTAAACTCCATCTAATGACATAAAATAAACAACGCATTCTTTCTCGTGAAGGCGATTAATATTTCGCCAACAGGTTTTCATGGGCGCTATCGCGTAGCTGTGACGTTATACTCACACCCCTACTGTTGAGATAGCAGATAACATGACCAGTTCTAGAAGCACAAACACAATCACCAGCTCCCCGCAGATTTTATGATCTTGCGCGAAAGAATGGACTNCATGACCAGTTCTAGAAGCACAAACACAATCACCAGCTCCCCGCAGATTTTATGATCTTGCGCGAAAGAATGGACTCTCTCGCACCGAGTCTTGACTTGCTCGTAAATACGAGCTGGTATTTTGTCGGCCAGAGCAGAGGCAAGATTTGCATCTTGCCTCTTTTTTTTTTTTCGCGTGCGTATTGCTTTGTGCGAATACGGCTAGCGAGAACTGTCGTTTAACTTAAAACACCAGGAATATAACAAACAAAATACTATTTGTTGTCATGAAAGAATAAAGGTATTAGAGGCATGAAAGTAATTTTACATGTTTACTAGTGATAATTCATTCTAGTATTCCAAGCAACTGTTCATGCATACAGCTCATACGCAAAAGGTATTCGCAAAGAACCGAATTTTTAAACGCAATCGTCATTCACTGAAACCACTGTTTCAACAGAAGAGCAAAGGATGGGTAGAAGCGGAAAGAGAGAGAAGATACGTACAGGCGTTTTCTGAAGTAAACATCGGTTTACGATCAGTTTCCTGTATATAAGAATAGTCTGAACAGAACGTTAACAAAAAGGGGTGGTTGATAGTGAGTGTACTCGTCTTATGTTCAANTGTATATAAGAATAGTCTGAACAGAACGTTAACAAAAAGGGGTGGTTGATAGTGAGTGTACTCGTCTTATGTTCAAACAATCGCGCACGACTATAAATTAACTTGGTTTTAGCGATGTATTTCTTTATTTGGCAAATAACATTTCTTTTCGTNACAATCGCGCACGACTATAAATTAACTTGGTTTTAGCGATGTATTTCTTTATTTGGCAAATAACATTTCTTTTCGTCCGTATTACGTCATTACTTACTGCACAGGATTTGTCAAAAATATAGCACAGAATACCATAATACAATACAAAATTTAAATGAAATTAATAATTACATACAATTTAGACGTTTTTTTTAACTAGTGAAGGAAAATAAAAATGTAAGCTGTCTTTTAGAAATAAGATACTCTATTAAATGCCATATATTACTTCTTATTCCTCTTTTCTACTCTATTAAATGGTATATATTACTTCTTATTCTTCTTTTCTCCTACAATTATATTGGCTGAAGTTCTTACACGATACTAAATTTAATCTCACCAATTACTACACGTCTAGGGTGTTCTTACACGACACGTACGCGATGACCATGAAAAGTTTCTTAGAAATACCTTCTTTCATTCTGATGCGTAGACTACACGTTCATTATATACACATTTCCCACCGTAAACTGATCGTAGGAGAACACATGCCATAAGGCTGGAAGTGACTGGAACGGTTTTTACTTAGTCTATTTCTTAAATTCTAAAGGTTCCCAAAACAAAGGAATCGTGTAACGTATTTCAATAAGCACATTGCTAAAACGGAGGTAATATACACTGAAGAGCCAAAAAAAANCAAAGGAATCGTGTAACGTATTTCAATAAGCACATTGCTAAAACGGAGGTAATATACACTGAAGAGCCAAAAAAAAACTGGCAAAGGCGTGCGTATGTACATAACAGAGGTATGGAACCAATCAGAATAACGCGATGCGGTCGGCAACTAGATCGTTTACTGCTGCTACAATGGCAGGTTATCAAGATTTAAGTGAGTTTGAACGTGGTGTTATAGTCGGCGCACGAGAGATGGGACATAGCATCTCCCAGGTAGCGATAACATTTGGATGTTCGCGTACGGCCATTTCCCGAGTGTACCGTGAATATCGGGAATCCGGTAAAACATCACATCTTCGACATCGCTGCGGCCGGATAAATATCGTGAAAGAACGGCACAAACGACGACTGACGAGAATCATTAAACGTGACAGACGNATCGCTGCGGCCGGATAAATATCGTGAAAGAACGGCACAAACGACGACTGACGAGAATCATTAAACGTGACAGACGCGCAAATTGGATTTGTGGACTTTCCTGCAGGATTCATGGTGTGAATTGCCTCCTGCATACCTTCAGACATTAGTCGAGTCCATGCCACGTCGTCTTGCGGCACTTCTGCATGCTCGGGGGGGCCCTACGCGATATTAGGCAAGTGTACCAGTTTTTTTTTGGCTCTTCAGTGTAATGTAATGATATGCATGCCTCTTTACTTTTTCAAAACTGTAAGTGCAATGCAATATCCGTAAGAAGTAGTAATAAAATATAGCTTACCGTCGTATTCCAGTTGCTCGGACAATGAAAAACGGGGAAGCAATCCACTGTGGCCTTTATCAATGAATCNATCGCTGCGGCCGGATAAATATCGTGAAAGAACGGCACAAACGACGACTGACGAGAATCATTAAACGTGACAGACGTGCAAATTGGATTTGTGGACTTTCCTGCAGGATTCATGGTGTGCATTGCCTCCTGCATACCTTCAGACATTAGTCGAGTCCATGCCACGTCGTCTTGCGGCACTTCTGCATGCTCGGGGGGCCCTACACGATATTAGGCAAGTGTACCAGTTTTTTTGGCTCTTCAGTGTAATGTAATGATATGCATGCCTCTTTACTTTTTCAAAACTGTAAGTGCAATGCAATATCCGTAAGAAGTAGTAATAAAATATGGCTTACCGTCGTATTCCAGTTGCTCGGACAATGAAAAACGGGGAAGCAATCCACTGTGGCCTTTATCAATGAATCNAGCTTACCGTCGTATTCCAGTTGCTCGGACAATGAAAAACGGGGAAGCAATCCACTGTGGCCTTTATCAATGAATCCTGTAATCCAGCTTCCTAAATAATGCACGCACAGGTATAGACACCCAAAAGCATCACAGTGAGTAAGCCTATTTCACTCCAGTCTACTCCACGCGTCTCCTTTGGTAGATTTATACTTGAATTCCTTGTACACAGTTACGTTTATGGCAATAACACATTGCAACAATTTTCTTCGATTTCGACATTGTTATTAGTAACTCATGCAAAATTTAATGTTAAATAAGATTAGCATCCTCAATTATTTACATGAAATCATGTACGACAGAAACTAATTTATCAGTGGTTGAAAATCGTTCAGATTCATTTTGTCGAGGTACTCGGTAATCCATCTTAAACAGGGACCTTATGCAACATTTGAAATAATTTAGTGGTTCATATACGACCTCAAAGGTGTAACCGACATAAAGAATCACTTCATATTGAGTCGCGTGTGAATCTTGGCCCGTTTTATGGCTAAGAATCTCAGCCTTTGGTTGCCCGTACTGGACAGAATGCGGAATTTCTGATATTTGTTTTTTCAGTAATATTTTAATTATATATTAAGTTTCCTGATCTTTCCAGGAAACAGGTTATACATTAATGTTACGAAAAGCTTCGATAGCAAAGAAGCACGTATTTTTCTGCTCAAAAAAGTCCATAGTGGTGGGGCATACATATTCTCAACCAGCCAACAGCCTTAATGGTGACGTTTAGTGAAATCCTGCTTCGCGGCACCAGAAAGAAGCAGTGAACGAACAGTGTATTTTCTGCGAGCAGAATTCTAATGACGAAATCTGTGATGCGGCTCTGAGAGCACGGCCGCGTTATCGCGAGGCAGGTCAGTAACCGACTCTAAAAAAAGACTGCCGGTAGTGAACCCGGTGATTCTTGGTGCAGGAACTCTAGTAACGTGGAGAGTTCACAGTTCGGCTTTAACACCTCGCTGTTGTGCATGGCGCAGGGGCTTAAAACTATGGGGCTACTCGATTCGATGGACTCCGAATCACGTGATTAATCATAAAACCGATTCATGTTGGGGATCGGGTACGCACCACTTCCAACTCAGGTCCGGCCTCACGAACCAGGTAGCCTAACTCAATACGCTTTTACACGACTCAACACCGTGGCTGTCAATTCACCGTGGCCATCAAATGCAATCTTGCAAGTGCTGTGTATAATTTGCTACTAGTTTTCTGCGATGTGTGAATACGTGTCGTATCGAATTCGCTTGTTATGTTCGCCTGAGATTTATCACGCGAGCTGTCGTGCGTAGTTAGTTCATTACACCTCGTGTGAAAGCAGTAAGCCGATGCTCATGTGGACCGATTTTAGTTTTTCTATACGCGTCCCCAACGTTGGCTCGCGAGATGCTCACAGAACTATCAAAAATCANTGTGGACCGATTTTAGTTTTTCTATACGCGTCCCCAACGTTGGCTCGCGAGATGCTCACAGAACTATCAAAAATCACGTGCTCGGACACGAGTGCCACTTACGTTTGTTTACGTTTAATTTTTCGTCAGATTTACGCGTAGCCAGAAATTTCTCATGGAAGTGGAGGATACGTACATGCTTAGGTGCACCGGGCATTAACAGTGTCAAAGCACACATAAACCATACCTATAATAATATACTTAATGCCTAACACTTAATGCTTATCTTTTTTGAGCACCGTAAACACCTTACGCACGAGCATTAATTATATTTAATATAAATATGTTCACTCACAAATTCAAACACATTCAGAATTTTCTGTCAGTAACTTAACGTGTAATGTAGTGGTTTGAATTTTCGTTTGAGTATGAACAAAATATAAAATATACAATAATTAAAGTTCTTTGGTGTATAATACATTGTATATTAGTTGACGGTTTTATGTAGGAAAGAAGACGGGAGTTCCAGAGCTCCATACACCCCATCGACCCTGCATGTAGGTATATACAGGATGATTCAACTCTTTCTCGACCCTTGATGTTTACTCATAAATATGGCACTTTAGGGCCTTAATGTAATGAGATTTGCTAGGGAAATATCTTGGTATATGAGAAGTTGGGACAAGGAATTTCGACTCTGCGAAGATGGCATACACTATCAGTAGAGACGGGAAAATTTCGCGAATTAATTTTAGGACAAACTAGACTTCAAACAAATGTACATTTCTACTGTGTTTGCAATTGGATCACAGTTGAATTCTGAGCCAGTAACATAACTGCAAGGAAACAAGCCCCGAATCCCGTGCCACCTGATCTGAGGTAAAACTGACAACACACTGAGCAGCAGCCAATGAACAGAAAGCTGAGGCTCAAAAATACATAAGGCGGTGCAGTCTAGCATACATGTCGTTTAAAACGCGAAATTTTCCTGTAGCTAGCTAATTTCCTCCTACTAGGTTGCAAGAATAATCTCATGTTATCTATCCTGTGTAAAATCANCTTTTCCTGTAGCTAGCTAATTTCCTCCTACTAGGTTGCAAGAATAATCTCATGTTATCTATCCTGTGTAAAATCAACCTCCAAAAGAAAGACTAGGTGGGTAGGTATGGCTTAACGTCTCGTCGATAGTGAGGTCATTGGAGAGACGGAGCAAGTTGCTCACAGAAGCAGGAACAGGGCAGGAATCGGCAACGGCCTGTAGTAAGGAACCGTCCCATCATTTTCCTGGAGTGATTTCGGAAAATCATGGTAAAGCTAAATCAGGATGACCCGACCGGGTTCAGCACCCAGGTTCTCCCCAATGTGAGTCCCAAAGTTAACCACTGTACCACCTCGCTCCCAGAAGGAAGGAACTGAATCAACCTTAGCGCCCCATTGTATCCGCCCATGCTGTATAGGCTGTACCACGCGTTCATTCCTTCTACGGTTAGAACACCAGGAAGTCAGTTCCGCAGTCTGAGGAACTAATGAAAGTTTCTCTAAAAATACCCTCCGGAGAGTCGCGAGAAGGAGGTCCGGGCACACTATGGGGTACAAGCCGACTGCCGGTCGCGCGGAGACCGGAGTGATGGATTGCGATGCGGCATCCGTCCGAGGAGACAAATATTCCATGAAGGGGGGAAGGAGGAAGTTTTTCTATTTTTCGCACTGTCGCCCGACAGGGCCTCCACATCGGGGAGAGAATCGGGGTGAAATTTACAGTTTCCGGCGTGCAGCGCTAATAGGTTTACGACCCCACCCCCCGGAGCCCGTCCCCCTGTAAGGGGATGCTGGCCGGGCACGTGGAGGTCGACCTCACCCCTCGCATTACCCCCAATATTACCATCGACGCGGGGTGCCTTCCGGGGGGGGAGTGTNGCCGGGGAGTCCCATCTGGTGCCCACACACACACCCTCTCCTTAGGGGGGTGGGTCGGCTGGTTGCAGATGGGTGTTGGGGGGGTAATTAAGACGACAGCCCGTCTACCCCGCCCCGCCCGGCTGACGCAGGGGCACGTTCGGCGAAGGCTGCTGTCTGCGGCCGCTTAAATATAGACATAGCCCCAGCCCGCGGACTATCTATACACGCGGCCGGGTCAGCGTGGATGGCGGGTGCTGCTGACCTCGCCCAAACTATGTTCATTTAAGGGGCTTACACAATAAAAAAATTTAGCTTGCAGTAAGAAGCAAGCAGCAGAAATTTTTCCAGCGCATGGGCTTAAACAGTTCAACATAATGGAGTTGCTACTGCTTACTGCCGTGGATATATTTTGGAAGACTTAAGTTTAGCCACTCACCGATAAGCACAAATTTAAATAAACATTATTTAATTTTTTTTTGTATTTCAAAGTTGGCACTAATATACTAAGTTATACAGACCTGCTTAGAAAGAAAAATATATCGCCGAGAAAAGCAATACGAATAAATAAACAACCGTTTCCATTTTTATCGAATGCAGCACACACTAAGATGCGTTTCTATTGGTCGAACTTAAGCAGTGATGTCGCTATTGTATCAGTTTTTGGGAGCTTATGCTTACTCCTTAAGTTTCTTATTGTGTAAACCTCATTAATTCATAAAATACTTACAGTTTATTTAATAACCTATTTCAGATACGAGGATGGGTCCAAAAATGTTTGTTTTAAATTATATTTGAATCACACACTGTTCAACTTTTAGACATTATCAGTTTTACCCTTTCCGTGCAAACAAAATTAAGCACATAGTATTGGTATAAATACATGAAATAATGAAAATAACGTAAGCACATAAATAAGATAGTCACTTTGAAAGAAGATGACAATAGCTGCTTCAAGACGTCTATAAAATCGCTCAAGAAAATGNCATAAATAAGATAGTCACTTTGAAAGAAGATGACAATAGCTGCTTCAAGACGTCTATAAAATCGCTCAAGAAAATGCTTCTGCGATAAAAAAAAAAATGTTGAAAATAAGGAAATTTTTTTACATATTTTTAAATTGTGGTTGCTCCTGAATTTTTATAAAATAACTTTTGCTAAGCCTACTTTAAAACGAATTAAGACAAGGTCATTCAGTCGCCTTAGTTACATTTTCTGCGGACAGTTTGGTTTATTTTATGTACAGAGAAAAAAAGAGTAAAATTTTGACTTTGACATGAAATTGAGCAAAAACCATGCGATATAAAAAAAATGTCTGAGGAAAAATTTAGTCACAGATAATGTCTGCAAGTTGAACAGTATGTAGTAAAAATATTTAAAAAAAACACACATTTTTTTCGTGGTCATGCCATTAAAGGAGGGAGCCGCGACTAGGTAGGTAGCTGTGCAACCCTGAGGAACTCTTCCGCACCTGAAGAGCTTCGAGTGTAGGCCCTCTGCCGATATGTGGTATATATAAAATATTTTAACAAACCCGTGATAAACCTAGTAATGGCGAAAGGTGGGGACTGGATCCGTAATATCTGTTTCCGTTCTGACCTCGCCATGGAATCGTACTGCGACCCGGCCACGCACTGGCGAGCCGCCACATAACTTCGGGCCGAGAAAAATTACTTCCCTCTATACGACCAAACGAATACGCTAGATTTATGTATATTTTAGGTAGGGTTCATTAACTTCGTGTAGGAGTTTCTTCTACTCTGATGTTAGGTGAGAAAACTCTGATTGGATGCAGCTCAGATTTTGGTCTATACAGTAAACATTTCCTTTCTGCAACTGCCCCTTTCCTTTCACGGCTTTGTTCAATGCGAGCTATATTGTTTACATAATTTTGCAACGAGTCGCCTGTGAAATTACTGGATGATTAAAAAATAACTGGCCACACTTCCCCCCCCTTTTTTTTAATCATTTACGTTGGATGTTCTAATGGGTTCCTCTAACTAAAAGTTATTTTCACTCTCCGCCTAATAATTATTTTTGTATTGTTTACAAACAATTATTTGGAAAAAAAATTTCATGATTATTTTTGTTACACCTACAAGTAAATCAGATCAAATTTTACAAAGCATTGCTATAAAATATACGGGATAACGTTTTACTTAAACAATCAAGTATTGTATACCCCGTGTTTGTTATGAACCGAAACACATATCAATGATTTTGTATGTGAACAATGTATTGTGAACATACAGCATTTCATATGTAATATTACAGAAATTATTGGCAAATATTATCCAAATAACTATGTACAAAAAGAGCAAAAAAATTTCTTTTTACTTAATGCAAAACATTCTGGACTTGCTTAACAGTTATAATACACTTAATATTTCCTCTAACGCCTAATATGTAAAAAAAAAAAACATAACACATGTGAAATATTTGACGGTCAGACTGTCATTCCAAAAAACTAATGAATTGTGCACGCATAATCAAAATTTCTTTAATCGTTTATTAAATATTTAAAAAATTTACGCTCAAACCGCTTCCAGATAATTAATGAATTATGCAAATTAATGATTTATGCAAGATCAGAACTCGTGTAATCGTTTATTAAAGAGTTGGGCTTTGTTTTGTGAGGCTAATGTAGTTTAACCAAAGTTGTTAGTTTGTTTATGTCACTGGATTAGATTTTAACTACATTTGTAAAAGTATTTATATAAAAGTATACAAATTGCATCAGGAAATGGCTATGCTTATGTCATCAAACTACAGAATTTTTAGGAAAGTGCTTGCAGCGAACAGTTATTAATTCTGTTCTTTTTAGATGACTTGAAGCTGTTTCGTTTTTCTCTTTATTATAGTTTTCTATATTCTCGTACATCTTTACTATGAGCAGTTCTACTTACCAATAATAGTGGTTGGATCCCTGCCGTTGATGTGCAGTATTAATCTCTAGTCGTTATAACGGACGAGAGCCAAATGACCAGACTGTTATATCCGATGAACTTGAGTAGATTTAAAAAATTCAGAATGAGGGTGTTTTTACTATCGAACCCTTAATGCTGGATGGCTACTTCCGATGTCGTTCCTGTATGCAAATTCTGATGGTNATAACGGACGAGAGCCAAATGACCAGACTGTTATATCCGATGAACTTGAGTAGATTTAAAAAATTCAGAATGAGGGGTGTTTTTACTATCGAACCCTTAATGCTGGATGGCTACTTCCGATGTCGTTCCTGTATGCAAATTCTGATGGTNAGGGTGTTTTTACTATCGAACCCTTAATGCTGGATGGCTACTTCCGATGTCGTTCCTGTATGCAAATTCTGATGGTGCCGAAAACGCCATAAAAGATTTTATATCAGTATAAATCTCATTCACTCCTTGTACGGAGCCTCGTAATTTTCTTGCAGAATAAACGGCGCACTTGCCTCGTTTTTCAGGGACGACAGTTAAATATTTTATCGACTATAAAATAAAAATATTGGAGAATGCTTGTTTTGAAAGAAGCACCACCTCTTTAAATGTTTCGTTCCTCCGAAAATTTCCAGTCCCGAGTTTAAGCTGTCACTGAGTGATATAAGAAGCCTGCAGAATAATTAACAACCTGCGAAAAGATAATTTATCTTTTAAACNTTAAGCTGTCACTGAGTGATATAAGAAGCCTGCAGAATAATTAACAACCTGCGAAAAGATAATTTATCTTTTAAACCTTTATAGGATTGTCGTATAGTTTTTCCTTTTGCTTTCGTGTCCATGTCACAGACTTTCATTTACAGCGGAATGGTGTTAATTAAATGGAACTGTAGAAAACCCAAACTGGCCGGCCCTACATTTGAACTTATATGTTATTTAGCTGCTTGCTAAGTACCACGACAGAGTTGAGAGTTACATGTAACATGGTTAAGTATTTTAAAAGGAATTATAAATTCAAGTAATCCCAAAAAGATTCTTTACGATCGAAATTCACTCTGTGGTCAGCTAACATTTATTCTACATTTATTATTTTTAGTTGCTGAGGCATCATCTTTCTCTGGCAACTCTATATGTCGTTATAACATCTGTTTAGGTTTAATAGAAAACTGCAGTTTTATAAAGGGTTCTATGAAGGAGTTTGCTACCAAATCGGTATTTAGAGGATAAGTTTCTGTATGAAAACATAATAATTTCACTTCAATTCTAAGCTCGCAAGAAGTTCCCTTGTTAAGTACTTGCAGACTGGGTCAAAGCTGCCGGGTTAAATTATTAGATGTGTTTTTAATGGATAACGCGAAAATATACGGATTATTACAGGAGTTTAATTTCACAGTCCTACCAGTATGTATGTATTATTTACAGTTAAATCCGCAGCCGAATTAATATATTTCCATGCATTCTAATGTTTGTAGTCTATTCGCGATTTCTTCACACTTTTTCAATCAAACCTTTGAAAANTTAAGCTGTCACTGAGTGATATAAGAAGCCTGCAGAATAATTAACAACCTGCGAAAAGATAATTTATCTTTTAAACTTTTATGGGATTGTCGTATAGTTTTTCCTTTTGCTTTCGTGTCCATGTCACCTNGCCTGCAGAATAATTAACAACCTGCGAAAAGATAATTTATCTTTTAAACTTTTATGGGATTGTCGTATAGTTTTTCCTTTTGCTTTCGTGTCCATGTCACCTACTTTCATTTACAGCGGAATGGTGTTAATTAAATGGAACTGTAGAAAACCCAAACTGGCCGGCCCTACATTTGAACTTATATGTTA
The DNA here is from genome assembly GCA_002778355.1 of Clitarchus hookeri. Taxonomy (NCBI): domain Eukaryota; kingdom Metazoa; phylum Arthropoda; class Insecta; order Phasmatodea; family Phasmatidae; genus Clitarchus; species Clitarchus hookeri. The sequence continues at coordinate 220,251 of NQII01000517.1, read as the reverse complement.
TTTAGCTGCTTGCTAAGTACCACGACAGAGTTGAGAGTTACATGTAACATGGTTAAGTATTTTAAAAGGAATTATAAATTCAAGTAATCCCAAAAAGATTCTTTACGATCGAAATTCACTCTGTGGTCAGCTAAAAGTTATTCTGCATTTATTATTTTTAGTTGCTGAGGCATCATCTTTCTCTGGCAACTCTATATGTCGTTATAACATCTGTTTAGGTGTAATAGAAAATTGCAGTTTTATAAAGGGTTCTATGAAGGAGTTTGCTACCAAATCGGTATTTAGAGGATAAGTTTCTGTATGAAAACATAATAATTTCACTTCAATTCTAAGCTCGCAAGAAGTTCCCTCGTTAAGTACTTGCAGACTGGGTCAAAGCTGCCAGGTTAAATTATTAGATGTGTTTTTAATGGATAACGCGAAAATATACGGATTATTACAGGAGTTTAATTTCACAGTCCTACCAGTATGTATGTATTATTTGCAGTTAAATCCGCAGCCGAATTCATATATTTCCATGCATTCTAATGTTTGTAGTCTATTCGCGATTTCTTCACACTTTTTCAATCAAACCTTTGAAAANCATATATTTCCATGCATTCTAATGTTTGTAGTCTATTCGCGATTTCTTCACACTTTTTCAATCAAACCTTTGAAAAATCACATCATACATATGACATGTTTGTTTGTATTCTAAATATGTCATGTACCACATTTTTGGTAACATAAAAGAACATACGTTATTTTTGGTTAAATTGAACTTTTACTTATGTTTTATACTTAAATTGCAATATTTCATTTACAATTAATTTTTATAAAAACAGGGAGAAAAAGGGTGTGTTGGTAATGCCTAGTACGTAATAGTTCTCATGCAAAATATTATTAAAGTGAGTGCGCACGAATACAGTGCGTTGTCCTTCAGGTGTAATTTTTTAGACTTAGTTAAGCTTTGTTTGCATGAGGCATACTTTCCACCAATAAAATTATAGCGTCACCTTTGAAAGTCCCATTGGTACACGTAGCACGTCGAGAACACCGCACGCCAGTTTAGACCCTTGCGCGTATACAAAAAGAAAGTATCCTGCTAACTCATATATAATTAGTTTTGTTTGGTTTAATGATTTTAAATACAGGGCAAATAAAAAATGGTGACAGCAAAGATATCAAATCTAGCAGGGCAAGTTTTCGGCAGGCTATGAAATAATGCGAACTTTTTTTTATGGTGTCACAGAGGGGAGAGATTGTCCACCACAAGTGAACGGCTGGAAGGGGCACGAAGCAAGCAAATTTTTTACACAGTCTTAAATGAACTTTATATAGTTTAATCTTTGTTTTGATAGTAACTTTCAAAGAGCCTGCAACTATCATCAGGTTCGCTTTCTGAGCGACATAATTTGATTTGCCTGCAAATCTTACTCTCTCTCNACGCTAGAAAAATACTAACCTCCTGTGAAATTGAACTAGGTCGACGGCCCTGCTATCAGAAGGAGAGGGAGGACAATGAACCCTCCTCCAGTTGCTTTGCCCCTGATGTGTAGTTTATTCGCGGTTTTTTCATTATTTTGAATCTAACCTTTTAAAAATCACCCCATATATGACTTGTTTGGTTGTTTCCTAAATATGCNCCTCACACGCTCTGTTTACAACCGATAATTCCCTACGCTAAGTCTGATGTGTTTATGATTGCCTTTAATTCTGTACAAACATAAATTAATTCAATCGCACTGCTAAAATCTGTAATTAGCAAAAAAAAATATATATATATTGCTGCTACTAATAGCATTTAAAGAAATCAATCGATTAGGATAGCTTAAGCGTTAAATTGAAACTTATTGTCAATTGTTTAAATTTTAAGGAAGATACGCTAGAAAAATACTAACCTCCTGTGAAATTGAACTAGGTCGACGGCCCTGCTATCAGAAGGAGAGGGAGGACAACGAACCCTCCTCCAGTTGCTTTGCCCCTGATGTGTAGTTTATTCGCGATTTTTTCATTATTTTGAATCTAACCTTTTAAAAATCACCCCATATATGACTTGTTTGGTTGTTTCCTAAATATGCTATTTATCACAAGCGTTTTATACTGATGTTAATATAATACCTTATTTTTGGATAAATTTAACTTTTACTTATATTTTATTTATAAATAGTAATATATAGTTTATAGTTAATATGAATAAAACAAGGGAAAAATAGGTGTGTTAGTAATACCTAGTAAGAAATAGTTCTTATGCAAAATGTGCCCATGAATTCGGTGCACTGTCCCTTTGGTGTACTTTTCTGGGCTCGGTTAAGCTTTGTTTACATGAGGCGGAGGAATATCCTGGATATATAAACTTAGCAGGGCTTCAGAAAAGTTGGAAGTAACCGTGAATGGACTGCAGTAGTTATCAAAGGTTAGTAGTCGCATAGACTAATGACGAGCAGACCGATCTCGCTGGCTGCGCACAAACAATCTCCGTGTCCCAACATTGAACTGCTTTTCTGCCAATAAGGCTACCAGGAGTGGCGTGGATCGGATTTGAGGTTAAAACACTGTTTAGTAAAGAAATACTTTGTAATGTTTGCATAATTCGTCTAGCCTATTTGTAATGCAGTTTGATTATATTTCAACTGGTAAAAGCATTTTCTTAATATAATAGCGCTTTGTCACTTAAAAAATTAAGATATNATAAATACTTTGTAATGTTTGCATAATTCGTCTAGCCTATTTGTAATTCAGTTTGATTATATTTCAACTGGTAAAAGCATTTTCTTAATATAATAGCGCTTTGTCACTTAAAAAATTAAGATATAAACAAACACGTTCATCGTTGTTGACCGTGAGACTTTGAGAGTTGTGTTCGATGTTAGGTACATGCGCAGAAGATGAAATAAGCGGTGTACCTCGTCTTGAGTGCGTGAGTAGTCGCTGCAAGCATAGGCAAGGCTCGCCACAGCCGCCGTAACAACTTGGCGCTTTGTGTCGAGACAGGGCTTGACGCTCGCTCTCGCAGTATTTCTGCGCCGTCTTTGTTGCGGGCCGATCTAGTGTGAGAGGCACTTGGGGGGGGGAGTCCCGCTGATGCCCCGATGTAAATGCCGCCCGCCTCTGCGTTTACCTATCCGCACACCGACACGCATTCTCCGCTTAATGGCGCGCTCCGGCTTTCCTGTTACATCACAACACTGTCGGGCCCATTGTTCCTCTCACGAGAATAGACCAGCTTAAAAATACATAACCTGAAACATTATCGAGGGCCAGACATCAAGCAGGCGGTTTCGCAACCGACCTTTAGACCCGTGGCACGCGAGCCGATTGATCGTCGGGATCCTATGATTGTGGCGCACCTTCCGGTTATGTTCTATTGTTTTGTAGCATCGGATCGGATGGGACAGCACATGTCGTGATTTCCACGACGCGAATCGGAATCGTGTTCCCGGCTTTTATTCAATCTCTCATCGCCTACCTACTGCTCGAACTACGTTGCAGAGTGTTTGAAATACACGTTATGGCCGCGAAACTATTAAACACGCGTCCAGTGTGCTGGTCTACGAAAGGAACTCACGCTTCAGACGAAGGCTTTCGAGTACTTTCAAAACGTCGCGCACGTTAGAAACGGCTAAAAACGGCTTTTTAAAAGCAGCATTTCAAAACGTACGCGTCAGATACATACAAAACTGTTCAAGGAGCTGCACTTAACCTTCCTACAAATTTTCCAACAATAAATTAATACGGCCACCGCTGAAAGTCCCATAGGTACACGCAGTGTGACGAGAACGCTTCACGCCAGTTCAGAGCCTTGCGCTTAGTGGCGATGGCGCATTTGATGTGCGTGGTAGTGTCGCCCTTATCGCTCCCGCGCTTCGCGGCCTCAAACGCTGAAAAAAGCCTTAATTCGGATACTGTACCTACTGTATCTCCGCTACCTGCGAAGTAAAAGACTACGAAAACCGCGCAAGTAATGGCTTTTTGGTGAATTTTGCAAGTTCGGGATGTAGAAGTGTACTTCGAACAATACTAAAGAATGACTTTATGCTCATAGATATAAAGACTTTTCCCACATATTTAGTTGCAGTCGCCAAGATAAGTTTTCACACTATTGTAGAAATCGAAGGCCCCGGTTTGGGAAGAGATGCTGTCTCCGAAACCAGCAGGCAACTGCACAGAAAAAGTTTCGCAAAGCCCTACTTCCTAAATTTGTTAATAACGGTACATAAATTGTCATAAGAATCGTAAAGTTAAAAATACTGTACAAAATCAACAATATAAACACGAGTATTGCAATGAATTCTTAAATCTGTTACAGACGGGACACATATTTTAAAAAGTGAATAACCATGCCGCAAAAGTGATTTCGCAACACCGGACGGCGAATGGGATGACACATTCCTGGAAACTGTTAGTTCACACATAATTTTTCGTTGTCCAAAACTTTTGTCCGACCTCCGTTCTGATTGTTTCGTGAGGCTACAGAAACCGACGTTTGTATCGGCGGCCGAGTCGGACCGTCATTTCTATCGTATCGGATTATGTGTGCAGCTATACTTGCTTATCCATTAACCTTGACAACGGAAACAGGAACGATTTCGAATTTATCGGTTTGAGTGCCACGGGCCTTAAGTTCTGTTCGCGATCAATTTCGTGTGCGTAAAAGACGTCTACGTGGAACGTTTACAAAAATATGTGGTCCATAATAAATGCACACGTCTTATATACAGCCAATCACAGGTGACTAGATAGTTAACTTGATTTCAGTGAAGTAGTGATTTATTAGCAAATGAGATTATTTAGAAGTATTTTTAAGGAGTAAAAAAAACTAAATACGTAAGTTTTATTTAGAATTTATATATGTAAGTAAATACAATGTATTACTTCTTATCCTTCTGTTCTCTTTTAATTGTATTGGTTTACGAAATAACGAAGTAACGAAATCAAATCTTGCCATTTCCTACACGCCAACACGTTGAGAATATTCCTACACGACACGTACACGATGATCATGAATAGTTCCGTAAAAATACCTTCTCTCATTCTGATACGTACACGTTCATTACGTACTCATTTTTCATCGTGAACCGACCTTTAGTCCGTCACCAGTCTTGATGTAATGCCCAACCCGTGCTGTTCCATTCATGGACTAAAGATAAGGTAGACCTATTTTACCATTCAAAAATACTATGATTACAATATTATGGGTACGAAAAATTTTGTGATAACCTTGCCGGTCATAAATGCCTGTCCGTGAGAGCGGATTCGGGACCTAGACATTAAGGCTCGGCTTCGTCCCTTTTGCAGAAATTCTTCGTTTTCGCGTCATAATTTCGGAATCATAGTAATTACTGACAGAGTACGATTATATAAAATTTACATTTTACGAGTTTCACGAGAACTTATTAGTAAAATATAAATATTTTACCGTCTTTTACAACAAGCAGATGACACACACTTGAAATTACGCACAAAAATACTAAACAGCTCGTAAAATGTAAATTTCCCATAATAGTTAATTGTCAGTAATTACTATGAATCCGAAATTATTGACGCGAAAACGAATCATTTCAGCAAAAGGGAAGATTTTATATGTAGTTCTGTTAACGAATTACCATCTCTCTGTCATATATGAGTTTATAAACCAAAAGGGAATTTTAAATAGACGCCTGTACATTATTTATGAAGGAAGTAATGTTCGTCGCTCTAATAACAATCGAAAGTCAAACCACTGGGGGAAAAAAGACAAGCAAAGCAGTTCGTTAATATGACTGCCTGCGACACGCAGTCTTACAGTTTACGAACACATTTTCAACAGATAATCGATATACATAGTTTTTTTCGATTCTTATAATAACAGAATAGAAACTTTAGAGGCTGCGATTCTCATATAAAATATATACTATGTATTAATATTAATAAAATTTAAAATCAAAATTTACAGATGAAGCTTATAATGCAAATTATTTAATTTCACTAATAGGGTTTTGTGCGTATGCATCCACTGAAACCAGAGTTCCATTATTAAAACTATTTTGTGTGGTCATGCTCGTTAGAGTAATTTTATGAGCTCAGTTTTTTTTTCTCATTGTTAAGCGAGGGTGGCAATAAACAGGCAAAGCGTGTTCCAAATTTTCTGTCGCTGTACTACCCGTTCGCCGGAAATTTCTCACTTGAGGCGAGCATGTTTCGTTCGGCGGAGTGTGTTTGGTCGCCGAGAGACGGTCTGTAGCCGCGCGGCGCAAGGGACGCCCAGGTCTTATATAGTCGCTGGTTTACGGCCGACATGCCTCAACCATTACTCTTGTTCGGACATACTTCTCTTATTTACAATATGGATTTTATTATGAACACGAGGGCCCACCGACCAACACGGTCCGGCACGCCGTAATAAACCAACTCCACGCCAATAAAATAAACAAAAAGGGTACGAAACGAATTATAAGTCGGCTTAGGCAAGCGCCATGTTTGAGTTGTCTCGGACCCATCACCGGACCGTTGGACAACATAAATTTACAACTAATGTTCTCCTTCTTTCGCCGTACTTTTTTTTTTTTTTTTTTTTTTTTT
>NQII01000517.1:198371-213382 GCA_002778355.1 Clitarchus hookeri | reverse complement strand
TCGCTTTAACTGGCGTGCCCTCTGGGGACGAGCAGGTTCGGGGGAAGAGTGACCTAGGAAGACCCGGTCGATGACGAACCGTGAGAAAAGCCCACGCGTGCCGTAGTTGTCTGGCTGGGAAGGACACTATAGCTCGGGCGAAGGTGTTTGATGACGGACTTGTCGCCCCAGGAACAATATGTAACCGCGCCGCGGTCATGGAGTAGATAGATGTACAGAGACGAAGTAGCGCAGCGGTTTCTTTGTGATGTGGGCCTTACCCGTTCGCTGATTGGCTGCCGGCTGGCGAGTGCGTCGTCAGGCGCCGATTTGCGAACGGCCTTCCGAAAAAGTTGCTGGCCAGTGACGCTATTTAGCTGGCGTGTGCGGCCGCATTCCGAGGAATAAGCCACAGTTTCACCTCCGTATTCTGTAAGTTAATTATAGTCTATTCGCGATTGCTTCGCCCTTTTCAAAACAAACCTTAGAAAAATCATCCCATGTATAACGTGTTTGGCTGTTTCCTGAATACGCAATGTGTATCACGCGTTGTATACTTGTATTAACATACAAAAAAAACCATAATTTTTGTTAAATTAAATTTAGTTACTTATATTCCCTTTATAAAATAAAATATTTCATGTATAATTAATGAGAATAAAAACAGTGAGAAAATAGTTAAGTTGGTAATGCCTTAGTAAGAAATAGTTCTTATGCAAAATATTATTACAGTAAGTGTGCACGAATGCTGTCCATAGTCCCTTTGGTTTGATTTTATAGCTTAGTTGAGCTTTGTCTGCATGAGACGGAACGATATAATGGAAGTAGAACTTAAGCAGGGTTTCAGAAAAGTTGAAGTAACCATAAATGGACTATACCTTGTTCCACGGTTGACATAAATATGCCCAAATATTTTGGGTATAGCTTGATGATAAGTTACATTTTCCCTGCGTCCTTTACTCTTAAGGCCCCCTTGCGGTAACCTAAAAATATGGATCGCATATGCCTATAAAAGTTGCGGAAACTTACAGCCAACTTTCTAGGACTTTTTATCTATAGTACGCATAGTTTGCACTAAGATTGTTTGAAAGCACTTCCGATGCCTTTTCTGATCTTTCGATGCGTTAAACGGAGTTAGTAAAAAAAACGCGGACATCTTCACGTTTTTAAGTCTCGTAGATGCACACAGAGGCTGTTCTCGATCGTCACCTATAGTCAATTCACGGTTACTTCCAACTTTTCTGGAGCCTTGCTGAAGTTCTACTCTTGTGATATTCCTCCGCTTCATGCAAACAACCCTTAACAAAGTCTATAAAATTACACCACAGGGACTACACACCACATTCGTGCGCAGTCAGTGTAATAATATTTTGCATAAGAACTATTTCTTCCTAGGCATTACCAACACACCTGTTTTTTTTTACTGTTTTTATTCATGTTGAATATAAATGAAATACTATACTTTAAAGGTAATATATATAAGTAAAAGTTTAATTTAACAAAAAATTACAAATTTTTGCATTAACAGAAATATGAAACTCTTGTGATACAGGGCATATATAGGAATAATCAAACACGTCATACATGGGGGGAACTTTTCAAAGGTTAGATTCAAAAAGTGTGAAGAAACAGCGAATAGACTATATCTTACAATTGTACATTCGTTTGGATTCCGCCATAAAGTACTGTAGTTGACCCAAGCAAGTAAGTGCATCAATTAATTTTTTGATTTGTGTTAACAGGCGTTAAAACTGTGTGCCAATATTACGTTTATTTTTAAGTTCTTGAAAGCGTTACTGCCAGCTTCAATATTAAGATACACCATTGCATTGGGTAGCGTTATACTCCCATGAAGAATTCTGGAGGAAAACAAAGGCGTGCATTACAAGTCCAGCAATCTTACACACAAACGACGCGCGTTTTGAAATACAGCAAACCGTTTCATCTTTCTGAGAATTTCGTTATCTTCTGAGACCAAGTGTTTGCTATGGAATCTTATATTCCCGTCTTGCAATGATATTTCCACACATAGAGTGTTTAAAACTTTTTCATAACTTTTGTCTCTTCAAAGAGCTGCCATGTTTTTCGTTGGTCCCGCACTCTAAATAGAATCAGTGAACGTGCACTACTTCCCAGTTATAGAGCTTTTCAACAAGCTAGAATTTGTTCTTGAGAAACCGTTGATTATTAAATTATTTCGAAAGGAAATATACTTTGAAAACAGACTTGCAACATCGAAGGGTTGCCAAAACTACGCTGGAAGACATTCTTAAGCACAAGGGACGTAAACAGCGGCGCTGCATGCATTTGAAGTCAGCACGAGACTTGTAAACTTTCACGCCACAGCTTCGAGTCACGCAAGTATGTATTTACACCCACAATGTTGCGCATTAAAAAAAATCCATGTTGATAACGTACCTAAAATATATTAGCTATAGTAGGATAACTACATACGTAGATTCTGGATACTTATTCTGTCTAAAAAAAAACCGTTATTACACATACCACACGTTTTCAAAGAAACCATACGTTTTCAAAGAAACCACACGTTTTCAAAGAAACCAGTACTGTTAGGTTTCCTATACAGAGTTGGGAACTCTTAATAGTGAGTCATCAAAATACTTAACTTACCTATCCTTACATGAAACGAATCGTGAAAAGTACGACAGGGCCTCTTTTTTTTTGTCTAGCGTAATTTAGATTCTACCTATTTGTGTCGGTGACCAGAGTCCAGTTTTTGCGTCAGGAATAAGGCGTGGGCGCATGCACCATTTTAAAATTAATATTTAGGTTCGGTTTAGTATGGAAAGTTGCCTTCCAACCAGCCTGCTGGCATAAAACTAGACGTTCCTAAACAGCAATTTCCAAAATAAAAATTTAAGTTATTTTTAATTTCCTATTTTCTGTTTTTTTTTTTAATATATTCGCACGAATGAGTAAAAAATTGCTAATGAAACTGCAGAAAAACTGCCACTATTGCCAAGTCCATAGGTTTTGAAAGAAGACGCAACTCTAGCAACGACTCCAGAAACGACTGGTGTATCTGTGAAAGAAGCATTCACTGATTCAAACACTGAATAACGCTAAATATATTTTATAGTTCAGCTTTAATTTCTTGGCGTTCTCGATTAGCGCATAGGTAAGCTCAACATCAGCACGGTTCGTCCAGGGTTTCAAGGCTGCAAATCCGCAAGGAAAGAAAGATGACTTGACCCTTAACAATTCCTGCTAAGTTCCCTCGACTATTATCGAGTGAAATCCTTGCGCGCTTACTTATCCAAAAGAATAAATTTGTCTTTCCTCCGCTGGTAGTGAACCAACGCATCACCAGGCCGCTCTACAAATTCGAGATGTTGTTCGAGCAAGTCGTAAATGATTCGAAGCGCTGAGTGAGGAAAACATGTACAACGTCTCGTACTGCCGACATGATCTGTTATCCTATTTTAATTAATCTAAACCGGTTTTAATGAAAAATTCCTACATGTCTGCGATCTTCAATTCTGCATGTGTTAATTAAACCCGTGTCTTTAATTAATAATGCACGTATGCCTACCTATCAGATCTCAACGGTTAACTTTTCATAAATCACTCATGAAACCCACTGCGAGATATGATCTTTTTTTTTCAACCAGTATTGTACGACCAGTTTTGCAATGGTTCATGTGAGTAGTACAAAGAAGTGTTTCTCGGGTTTAATGATGTCTCTTTGTAACCGCTCCTTTGACGTTCAATATCGGGTACGAAACGTGCGAGACTATTAAAATGATTTGTCGGAACAAGAAAGACGCATATACGCGCAATGAATTGCTCTGTCGTACTTTTGACGCTGTAATGCATGTGCCGATAAATTAGCTTTGCTCTCCTTTAACTTTTCCTCCACAAGCTTCTTTCGTCATTTCCTTCTAAGTTGTAAGTTTCAAAAGGTCAAAATAAATCTTAACTTGTGTTTCTCAGTATTCCCACACTGTAAAATTTTTTCTGGTGAATTTCCTAAACTGTAATGGAAGTTTTTAACCCATAGGCCCTACATGGTATGGGATATTTACAATACACCAGGCTTCAAATATAGAAAAGCTTCAATATGCAGCTGGGAATTTCCCTACGCATTTGACTTTTTCTTAAGCAAATATAGGAACGTTACCGGGGATGCATAGGGAAATTTTTTGCTATTAACGCTTTCTTACCGTAGTACGTACACACTAATGTGGTAAATTTCCCTAATAATTGCTTAGAGTGCAGAACTCTGTAGTTTCCTATACGTCAGTAAAATTTTTGCATTTCGCTACAGTCGAACCTAAATATTTTCAATAAAATTTCGTTTATGAGGAAGCCATTGAAGCATAAGAGAAGAAACAGTTTTATTCTGCGTGCCGTACTACACGGTCAGATTTTTTTACGAATCTGGAAGGGTGGAATTTTTGAGACTGAAACGCACATTAGTATCAGCGCTGCAAACTTTTTTTTTCTTTAAATCTAGAACTCGACCGTATCCCATTTTTATTTTTATTACGATCACCCTCTTTTTTTTATTAAAGAAAAAAAATTCGCAATCGCGAGCTCGAATTGCGCAACTTTATCTCGAGTGAGATAATCATAAACGTGCGCACACGGCTTGCCGTGCCTGCACAATCTGCACAGTTTTTATTTACGGGCGGAAAAATTTAAAAAAAAAAAAAAAAAAGGAAAAGGAAAATAAAACTTTCCCGGCCCGTGAGCCGGGCCTACGGCCGAGAGCTGTCCGCCTATATCCCTTAATGGCTTCCATCCGTCCTCATAAATATGCATTACATTACGGACTATTTATTTTCTATGTGCGCCCAACTATACGGCTCCCGTGCTCCCAGCTCCAGATGGACAGCGCAGATGTCCATTTATTTATTATGTGGGGGCCAAAAAAAAAAACACCACCCATCGGTATAAATCTCGAAAACTTGGCCCCCAATGTATTCCTGATTCGGGTAAGTGATTTGAGGGTCTTTAATTAAGTAGCCGAAGGGAGCAAAGTATAAAAATAAAATGGGGGGTGGTGGTGGATGGGAAGTGCGGAAAGGAGGGGAAATGGAGAGGGTGTGTTCTCGGGGCTCCGGACTCTTCTTGTCAAGAGGCAATTGGAACCATGAAGCGTCGTCTTCGTCCCTGGCTCCCAGGGTCGGCCAGTTCCCGTGGTCGCGAGCGCAAGTGCTTCGTCTTCAGTCCGTGGCTTCAAGTGCGTCGCCCGCATACTAGCGTGTAGTTCGCACCAGGCCGCAGCAACTCGACTGGGGAAAGCGAATGCTTGCCGAAGATACTCCAAGTCGAGGTTCTGCGGTCTTACAACTTCGGCATTAAAAAATTGTTGCTTATTTAAATATGATATTTACTACCTGCGCATCGCTTAATTATACTATGAAGGATACTGTAGTTTTTCTCTTTATATCTTGTGGAAACATGTGATTGATTACATATATTTATAGTGGTAGCGCAGTATTTCTTGTATATGCGACCTTCTCAAGTTACTTAATACCACGTGTATTTAAGTGTTTCATTTTCATGATTATAAATTTTTACTCTCCCAGACACATTTGTGGTATGAAATAACCGTGGGTAAATGATGCAACCAATAATTTCGCCCAGAAAACGTAGGCCAGTGTTCAAATAAATAAATAAAAAACAGGCTGGCGACATCAAGCGCTTTTTCTGCCAACATAACAAAGCGAAAATTTGTAGTTTACTCTGTGTTCTAACGTCGGTAGTTCCTAGTTCCGCAGAACCAACTCGGGCAAATAAATAAATAAGACGAGGTTCTTTCGTTAGAGGGAGGAGGTACATCTCAAGACCGGTTTTTTCGGAATATAGGAAGTTATAATACTGATGTTGCAAAGGACGACAATGTATTTGTCAAGAAACTTACTCGAGCTCAAGAGAGTTACGTTCTTGTTAACTTCGTGTTCAGATTTGCTCTGCAGGATATGACTGCTCATCATGGATCAGGGCACTTGTCANTGTTGCAAAGGACGACAATGTATTTGTCAAGAAACTTACTCGAGCTCAAGAGAGTTACGTTCTTGTTAACTTCGTGTACAGATTTGCTTTACAGGTTATGTATGACTGCTCATCATGGATCAGGGCACTTGTCACTCCATGGCACAGAAGAAATTGCGAAGCTACGGAAATTACGAATCAAATATGAATTTTGTAAGAGATGTTAACTATTTGAAAATAACCCCTATTTATAAAATAATAAATACACATTTTCCTTGGAAATTAATGTTTTCTCTTGTCAGACTGGAATTCAATCTGCACACATGGGATGTCAGCAAATATTCGTACGATGTAATCACTCGTTATATCACTTCATTAGCCACCGCAAAGGATATTAGTCTACACATTAGAATGTTACACGAGGGCATGCGATTTAGTAATAAAAAAATATATATGTTAAAAATCATAAATTACAATAATAACAACAGTGACTAGGCGGTAGTAAAAATGAGACCAAAGATGTGATGTAAGTGTGACCACCTCAGCTACCAGTTCGTGAACAACACAACAGTTCTCAAAGGTTTATACCTCACAACTTTTACTTATCATTGTTACTTTTCCTTGTCTTCCGTTCTTAGAGAGTTTTTATGTATGGGAGGTGTTCCAGACCTTTTTGACCCCCCCCCCCTCCTCCCTGCGCCTGGCTCTAAGGGAGATTTAGACGCCCGTCGCATGGCACGTCACAACCTCTACGTGCAAGGCAACGAACTGGCGAGCAGTTTTCCGTCAACGAGATTCCTAACGTTAAAGGTAAAGGTATGCTACGTGTCGCTGTCGCTTTGCTAGGCTTTCCTGCACACGAGTTTTCATACCTAAAACGAACTGTGAAAGGCGCCGGTTTCAACCGTTTTCACTATTAAAACGTTATTTGTCAGTATTGCATTCTCACAACATTTAGTGTATATTTAATTATATAACATTACATTTTTAACCAAATAAAGAGACACATGAACGGAGCTGTGCTGCTAAAATAATTAGCAACTGATATTCGATCAAGCATAGTATCTCAGTAAATAGGGTATATTTTATTCTGTATTTTAGAATGTAATAAAACGTATTATTTACTGTTTTATTTTTACTAGGCCTATCAGTTTAAGTAAAAGCAGATGCAAATTTTGCTTAATTTAGAATAACACGCGTACTATACATATCCGAAACTTTTCAAATCGTAATTTAAATCTCGTGAAATATAATCCAATTTTATTCATTTAAAGGCTCTTCAGTTTCAGTCACGGTTTTAAACAACGATTTATTTTATATTGACAATTTTTGTGGTAATTGTTTAGAGATAAATTTCGGTGAATGCATTTAGTTTCGTGCATATAAAATCTTGTGGCATGTGCAATGGTTTGTGCATTTGGATTACATATGCAACCTAAGTCTAGTGAAAATAAATATTACCAATTCTGATGAATGCACATGTGATGGATTACCATACTGGTGGTTGTAACAAAAAAAAAACTTTTTTAGTTTGGAACTGTAGTTGTGTCGATATAACGTTCTCTTGCACCTCCGAGCCAATAAACAATGTTGTTTTGTGCTTGATGTTTTCAGCAACAGCTATTTGAGATCTTAAGGGGCCCGTCCACCTGGCGCTTCAACGACGTTACAGAGTTTAAAACACACGTTTCCACTCCCTCACAAGGTACTCGTCTGTTGAAAGAGAACACACGCTTCAGACGAGAGCTGTTGAGATTACTGTCAAGATCATGCCTGCAACACGATATGGTCACCGCTTAACGAAGACGGAGCCCCACTATTCTGGAGTTTTATTTTCGCTTTAACCTGAGTACATACACTCATTGCCATAAAAATCGCCGCGCCAAAAGAAGACGTTGAAATGCAATTAAAATTTGGCACAGACTCTGGGAAGGTTGATACAAATAGGCCTAACTGATTTCAACATTAAGACAAATTGTAAGTTTTTATTCCGGCGAAGCTGTATTGAAAAATACTTCTAGCTAGAAGATTTTATCTGCGCGAAACTAAATGCATTCACCAAAATTTATCTCTAAAAAATTACCACAAAAATTGTCAATATAAAATAAATCGCTGTTTTAAACCGTGACTGAAACCAAGGAGCCTTTAAATGAGTAAAATTGGATTATATTTCACGAGATTTAAATGACGATTTAAAAAGTGTCCAAGGTCAAGAAGCGATGGAGCGATACGGGCGACACTAACACGAACCCCTAGTGCCCCATCGCTCCTACGCGCAAGACGTGCAGCGTTTCCGTCGTGGTCCTGTACTGCAAAAATTAGATTTGTAACAGTGGGATTTTATTACACGCGATGAAAGTCCATAGATTAAGCTACGCCCGTATGTTTGTACTTTTATCTTGCCGCTTAAGGAAACTGCATAGACACGCTTTTAAAATGCGCTATTTTACCGTTTTCACGAATTTTTTTCTCCGTGAATATACTTCATATGATAAAAGTAAAAACATAGATTCATAGATAATTGTTTTTTTATCTTTTCTGGCAAATATTCGCATTCCCAGAACATGTATTTGCCGAGATGCGCGAATACGCACAATGATTTCACAGAAAAAGTGTCATCGTGGACTCTTCTTAAGGTCCCCGCCTACCTAGAGGTAATTCTGGCCGAGAAGCGCGGTAGCGATAAGGGCGAGACTGCTAAGCGCATCAAGTGCGTCATCGTCGCTACCCGCAAGACTCTCAACTGGCGTATACTGTTGTCTTCATTCTGCGTATACGTATGGGACTTTTAGAGGCGACTCTGTCATTTTATTGGTGGAAAGTCTGTTGTAAGGTTCAATGCAGGTCCCTTAAGTACTTTTGTATATATCTTACTCGTAAGTTTTGAGATACAGCGCTCCGAAAAGAACGTTTTTAACTATGTCGAAGTGCCCTGAACTGGTGTTTTCAATGTGCGTGACATTCCGAAAGCACTCAACAGCCCTCGTCTGAAGTGGGTGTTATTTACGCAGTTCAGCACATTCGACGCGCGTTCAATAGTTTCGTATAAAAATGTGTATTTCAAAGGCTGTGTAACGCAGTTCAAGCACCAGGCAGGCGGAAGCCGTAAGTTATTCATACCTGCGTAGAATGCATCGCCGAGGCACGCAAGGCTACTAACTGTCCTTCGTTACACTCACAAACTGATTACTCTGCACTCGGCTTTGTCCTACTGCCATTCACTTTACCAGAGTTGTAGCGTTACTAGCGCCTCCTGGTGGCAGTTCATACGCCAATCACAGCCAAACTTTTGCAGTACTGCCGATGCTGGTGCTGTATGCCAGCTTCTGACCATTGTAAATTGTTAGTTGTGGGTGCAATTATTTTTAACACAATGAGTGTATTCTGTCTCAGTTTTATACGGCTACATGGCACAAGGCACTAAACAATACATTTCCAGATAATTTTTTTAATCGCTGTTTGTTGTTATCTGTTTGGTTGTCCGCGCAAAATATCGTTTTTATTATGGGAAGGTGCAAGTCAGAATATAACCAAGTCGGTCGATGCGCCACAGTTTATGTAATTTTATGAATTTATTATTTACACATAGTTGTGGTAAAATTCCGATACTCCGTATAGAATAGCAGTCCTGGCAAGAAAAAGTCTGGTAACTCCAAAACGCTAAGCATCAATTCCTCATAAATTGCTTAACCTGCAGCATGAATATAACACTTTGCGCCATTTCAGAGCTTTGCACTTAAAGGTAATGGGACACTTGATACGCCTGCCATTTTCACCCTTATCACTCTCTTATGTTTGAAGCTCAAAGGCGGAAAATATCTCTGGTGGGCAGGCAGGCCCTTTAAAAAAATTGGTAAGTTTGTCGTACACAAATTATTTTGAAAAATCTATTTAATGAACGCCATTTTCAACATGTATACGGTTTATTTCATTAAATCTCTTCTCCGTGTGCAACGTCCTTTATAGATTACAGTGTTGCAGTAAGTGTTAATTTGTAAAGCAGGCAAGGGTTCGATAAGAAAAATGGCTTCGCGTGACTTGAGCCACTGTTGCACTGCAGCCGCAGTAACCCAATATGGCCGTGTCCCGTGTTAGTTCAGCGAGATATGAAATGTGTGGGAACAAGAACGCAAAGTGGCGCGCGTTTGATATTAAACATGAAAGGAATCGGCGAGAGAGATGAGGACCGGAAGAGAACGAAAGGTAGTCGTGAAGAAGAGTGTAAGGGGAGCGTTGAGGGTCTAAAGAGGCGGGCGAAAGTATGTCGGACTGCCTGACACCGAGATAAAGAACGCAGGGCAGGAATTCCGGAAGAGACAGAAGCATAAGTCGAGGGGGGAAACGGAATATAATATCTCCGAGTTCGTACGTGCGTGTGCGTCTTTTGTGCCAAGACGGCGGAATCATATCCAGCCAAGCCTTCTCACTTCCCAAGGGGGATATTCGTTTTAATTTTAATAATCATGCGGATGTCGAGACGGCCTCGTGTAGCTCTCTGGCACTGGGACAACTTGGAATGTCCATAGATACAACACAATACGACGTGGCAACCCAGGGCTTGTATTTTCTTGCAAGATGAGAATTTAGACGCTTCTGTCGAAATCAAAAGGAATCTAGGACTTAATACCTACTTTTAAAACACAATCCCTAAACAAGCAGCATCTAATGTGCTTCTTACCAATAACCGATATTAAAGGATCAAATGTGATAGTGCGTCAGTGTTTTCTTTGCGCGTGCGCGAGTTTTTCATTAATTCTAGACATGTCAAGAAGCGAAATGTCATACTATTTTGTCCTAACTATGTTTTCATTGGTACACTTAAGAACTTTTTTTCCGTATGAATAGAACATCTATTATAATTTCTGACTGCAATTAGAAAGAAAGGGTGANAATTTCCCCCCCCCCCCCTTTCTGCTTGCTCATTTAGGTTAAGTCTAGCATACGCCTAATACATGGCAGTTCCGATTATATAACTGCATCACTTTGAGACATTAAATTAAGAGAAGGCGTGAAATTGAGAGCGTAACGTTAGTGCACGGCACTAGAGTTACCTGTGCAGGTAGGAAAATGCTGTGAGGTGATTCCCTTTGTAAAAAGATGTAGAAAACGTTATACGACCTATGCCGTACAGTAATTCGTACGGGAGGTAGATGACTTTGAAAATCTACACTTCAAATTGTTTTAATTCAAAATAATAAAACCTACTTGAGCTGAAAGAACAATTCTGTAAATACTGTCGTCTTGAATCAAGATCTGAAATCTGCGAACGGTTGTTGGCTAATATTATCCCCATTAATTGAGAAAATAGGGGGTTCCAGGTTATTATCCAACATATGTGTGCAACCCTTGGATATTTATCGCTCATAATGACATCATTATCACGAGTATCTACATTAATGTACAAAAATAACGATGCCTTGGTTTAACTTTCTTTGGCAAACGGTTGTCGAGAAAACAGACAGAGTTTGCAAGGATACTTAGCAGGCAACCAACCTTTCAAACTTTTGTCTGTTTTCTCGACAACTGTTCTCATGAGAGAGTTACACCAAGGCAAATTTTTTGCACATTAATGTACACATGATTATGACGTCATTAAAAGCGATAATTACCCAAGGGTTACATACACTTGTTGGATAATAACATGGCACCCTCAATTTTCTCAATGAATGGGGATGATATTACTCAAAAATCGTTCTCAGACTTCGGATATCGATTCAATACTACAATATTCACGGAATTGTTCTTTCGTCTCAAGTAGGTTTTATTATTTTGAATTAAAACCATTTGAAATATCGGGTTTCAGGGGAACCCACCTCCCTTACGAATTAATGTAGGACGTAGGCCGTATAATGTTATCTATCTCACTTTGTATAGGGAATCACCGCACAGCGTTTGTACCTGTAGTTCAGGATCATGCACTGTATAATAGACCTGCAAGAAAGATCGATATCGAAACAGCACCGATATCTCGAAGCGTTGGATGCAAGCACGTCAGTTATCACTACCACCAATGGCATGACATATTTGCGTAGTTCTGTGGACTGGATGAAAACCTTCCTACGCGGTAGTAAACATGATCTTTATTTTCTTTTGTCCGCCGAAGATAGTAAAGATTTTTATCTAACGAGTGAGAATCTAGAAGTGTTTCACATAAAGTTTCACACCGACATACGAGAGTCTCGTGCATCAGCGATGTCGGAGTTGCTGCGCATTCATTTGTGGGCGGCATCATTACATGGCATGCGCATTTTCACCCAACGTTTGAGCTACATGTAGTATCTCAAATTAACAGCGCATCTTAAACTAACCTAGGATACATTATGAATGCGCTTCTTTGCAGTTTACTGTAGCCCAGCCTAAACCAACGTATCGTTGCAAGTCTCCAGGGGCGTATCGAGTTCGTGAGGGATGAAAGTCTAAATAAAAATAAAAGAGCTAAATTATATTTATCAGTTTATTCACAATGTCATAAAAATACACGCAGCTATTATTTGCAACATTAAACTACCTATCTATACTATTTAACACTTTTTCTCATTGGTGAGCGCGATATTTAATGCCGATCTCTTTTATAATTACTTTCCTTGCCACTGTCTTTATACTGGATAAGGTCACATAGTCCTCACTTATTGAAGCCTGTTCACTATTAAGTGAGCACTTTTAAATTCAACCTTTGAAAAATATCACTGCTCCTACCTGCATCATATTTTAACGGGTGCACTGAGTGACATGTGCCCAGTAAAGTTGGTAACGACGGAGGGAAAGTATTTCCTTGTCTTAACGTTGAATTGAAAGTGTGCTAAACATTTGTGCAAACTAAATTTTTTTTTGTTTTTTTTTTTTTGTAATGTGTTTAAGTGTATACATTAGCAGATGTGTAAAATATTTACTTTTTCTAATAATTTCAGTTTCACTTGACCGACGCATGAATAAAGTGATCAGACCCATGACAAGTGTTAATTTTACATATGACGGGAGAATACACAATGTTCATGCATGTAGATCTTAAGCGGGACTTTCAAAAGTGAGCTCAGTTTACCGCGAACAGCCTCTACTTACACACATACGACGAAAACGTCCGCCGCTCACGCATCTAGTCGCACTTTCCCACAGTCTCGCCCGTCAGTCTCGCTCTCTACTCTCCGGATGCTCACAGACTTATAGATCGCTAGTCACCGTCTTCGCTGGTCGCCCCGATGGAACCACACGCCTGGCGCCAACTGCCGTTACGAGACTCCAGACTCGTGACTAAGAGGCACGCCGCGGCTTGTACAGCTCGGTTGGTCTGACCCAAGAAGATCTTCTCTCCCCGAGTCGAGTCGAGTGGGTGGTGGGGTGACGACCGGAAAACTTACGCAGCGACTATCCCAAGACTTGCGATATTCCATGGATAAGAGCGGCGTCAGTCCCGATAGCCTTATTGCAGCACGCGACACATGTTATGCAGCTGTCCGTTTGTAACTCTGCGCGCGCTTCTCCGGTCGCCGACGATGCCCTTGAAGCACTGCGCTTCGCTCTTCCAACAGGGCGGGCAAGGGAACACGTAACAGTTTGCAACAGTAGCTGAACGGGTTTTTTTTTTTTTTTTTTTTGCAGTTTAAACTAACGTACGATAGTTTGTGAATTAGCTCACACGCGCATAGCCACGACGACGACTGTCCACAAACACTTATCGTTGTCTTGATTGAGCATGGAACACATACATCTAGGAAGCAGAACTTCCGAGAATGTGCACAATGGCTGTAATTGGGACTCCTGCAACATTTAAAAGCAATTCCAAGTTAGGCTATTACGATACAAGGTTTGTCACAGATGATGAATACAACGTCCGAACCACCAGATTACCAATTGGCGCCAAGAATTAATGAGTTATTCCAGTAATTAGGCTCGTATCGCAGCCTTTAGCTTGCGTGAAATTAGGCTCGTATCGCAGCCTTTAGCTTGCGTGAAATTAGGCTCGTATCGCAGCCTTTAGCGTGCGTGAAATTAGGCCACAAAGCTTAGAGCTTGTAATTAGGTCAGTAAACCTTTAGCGTACGTGAAATTATGCTCGTATCGCAGCCTTAGCGTGCTTGAAATTAGGCCACAAAGCTTAGAGCTTGTAATTAGGTCAGTAGACCGAGCTAGTTCGCAGATCATATCATGTAACCTACTGATTGCATTAGTCTTAATACATGACAAATGCCGAAATTTATAAGTTTCTTGAAATAAAACTCTTGTGAAGGATGCCTGTAAACGGGGAGGGAAAAATAAGCTAATTTGCCTGACCACGATATTTTGCGCCATAAGTTGACAATTAGGCGACATCTGTGGCTGAGGCCATTTCCATTGAACCGGGGCCGCGGTTGCATAGTGGCTACAGTACTCGCCTCGCACCAAGGCGAACCGGGCATATTCCCGGCGGGCCACTCCCGGACTTTGGCATGTGTGGGAAATGTGCCGGACGATGCCGCTGGTCGGCGGGTTTTTCTCGGGATCTTCAGTTTTCCCAGCCCTTACATTCCGGCGCTGCTCCACCTTTATCGGCTCTTAAAACCTCGTTGCTGATAGCCCACCCAAACCTCCCCACAATCCACTCCAGTCCATTGGATTATCAAGTTCAGTTTTCGTATTTCAGGTTAATCACAAATAAGTATGGATGGCTCCAGTAAGGAGATCGCCCTTCACCAGCTTACGGGTCGTAAACAAAGCAACAATTTTCAAATGAATTTTTGCAATTGTTTTACAAGAATCTCATCTCGTCGCAGCTCCAATTCAGTATCTGATAGGAACAGTTGACACGAGGGGAAACTGTAGCTCAGTATATTTGAACACGTCAGAGTGTATAGAAAAGTGCCGACAGGCATCCTCTTGTTAACACGCTCCTTCCTCCCTTTGACGAGGCTCTCCCCGGCTCGACGTCAAAAACCCTTTCCCTTCTTCCCCACCCTTCGTTGACCCTCACTCCCCAGATGACAACGTGTCACACCGCGATGTTACGCGGCTCGTCTGCCGCTCTGAAAGACCTGGGGGATGGGGATCGTGACATCCCCGTCATGCTTTGCCAGCGGCGTCGTCTGTCGTATCTCCCC
>NQII01000517.1:155210-179576 GCA_002778355.1 Clitarchus hookeri | reverse complement strand
CCCAACTTCACATTCTCTGACGTCACGCAGACAGCCAATGCCAAAATGCGCGAAATCGTGCTAAGTTAAGATCACGGTCATAGCTCAGCTGTGGCAAGTGCCTACTTTATAGTCCTGTATGTTTCACAATCGCAAATAACTGTAGCACTGCTGGAATAACTGTTAGGGCTTGAAATAATACTATTACCTACGTTTTAATACTACGGTTTGGACCCAGAAAGCTGCTAGGTTTAACCTCATTAAAACGCTGAAACACTGTGAACAAATCTGGCGCGTGGTCAGAGAGTGCCTGCGAGAGCACGACGTTCGTGTTCTCTCTGGCACTCTCTCGCTCTTAACGCGCTCTCCCCGACGAAATGAGACGACCAGAGAGCGTTCGCAGTTGGTCACTATGACGTGTACGCGAGTGTGAGAGTACTGGAGAGCGTTTTTTTTGGGCCAGTATAGACACGGCGTCACTTGCCACCAGGGAGCCCAGCTAGCAGGGAATGTAGGGAATATCTCGCAGCCCATGTCAGACACCAGGCCCGTTCCACAGCAGGAACGTCCACTTCATTTCACGTATGTATATCTGCTCACCTATTATGTGGTTATGCTTAGTCCGTGATGGGCGTAGGGACACGAACGCAAGACTTCGGGAATTACGGATAACAGATGCGAACGTCACCTCCTGATCCCGGCTGGCCCATCCTGATTTTGGTTTTCTACGTTTTCCAGAAATCACTCCAGGCGAATGCTCGAATGGTTCCTTACCACAGGCCGTTGCTAATTCCTCCCCCATTCTTGGTTCTCTGGGGAACTTGCTCCGTCTATAATGTCCGTGCTGTCGACGAGTTGTCAAGAGAACTACGTAACAAAATATTTTCTGAGAAACATATGTTTGCGCTAATACACGTTATCTCAGTAAACAAACGTTCTGGTAATACGACTTTTTGCTATAATAGGTAAAAATAAATTATTTAAGGCAATATCGTTTTACTTTTACCTTATTACGGATAGTTAACAAAAAAAAATTGTAAAATGAAAAAAAAATATATATATTTTTAGAGCTTATCAGCGCAGTTTTCTTCAAAGTTAGGAGACATGTACAACTTTACATCTGTAGTTTTAAATCTGTGGGATTTCCTGTTTTCATCGAATGTAACGAAGTTCAACGGTTACAGATGTAATTTGCACAATACAGCGCTACGACGGAAACGCTGCAAGTCAGTTCAGAGTCTTTCTCGTAGGAGCGATGCAGCGCTAGGCTCGCATGTCAGTGTCGCCCTTATCGCTTCTAGGCCTTGAAGGCGCAAAACTGCTTCAAGTACACAGAAGCCTTAAGGCTGCCGTCTAGTGAGAGGTGTGTTTGTGCGCGAGGCAAAAGTCGACGAAGCGCTACGATCGACGCCGGCCGGCGCCGGTAAAGCAACGTCCCCTCTAAGCGCAAAGTTGCGAACTCGCGTGCAGCGTTCCCGTCCTACTGCTGGAACTATGGCACTTAAAAAGGCGACACTAACATTCTAGTGGACGCGACACTGTAGTCAAGTTCAATGCACTCCTCTATCGTAGTTTCGCATGGATCCGGTTCGTATATTTTGTGAAACAGCAGTTTGAAAAAGCTATTTTCAGCCATGTTGAAGGGCATTAAAATAACGTTTCCAATGTGCGTGATGTCTTGAAATCACCAAACACGTCTAAACCGATGAGCCATTACTAGGGACACCCGATTTTCGCAGAAAAGATTTCACGACCAGTTGAACTTCATAACACTTTAGCTCAGCTTCACTCTCGTGATTGGATGATCTAGGTGCTACGCGTCTTAGATAGTCTGCCCGCGAATCACAGACGTGCAGTATCGGAGTAACGTAATTTTGGTTGGCCAGTCGAGTAGGAAAATGTCTTNGAACTATGGGACTTAAAGAGGCGACACTAACATTCTAGTGGATGCGACACTGTAGTAAAGTCCAATGCACTCCTCTATCGTAGTTTCGCACGAATCCGGTTCGTATATTTTGTGAAGCAGCAGTTTGAAAAAGCTATTTTGAGTCATGTTGAAGGGCATTAAAATAACGTTTCCAATGTGCGTGATGTCTTGAAATCACCAAACACGTCTAAACCGATGAGCCATTACTAGGGGCACCCGATTTTCGCAGAAAAGATTTCACGACCAGTTGAACTTCATAACACTTTAGCTCTGCTGCACTCTCGTGATTGGATGATCTAGGTGCTACGCGTCTTAGATAGTCTGCCCGCGAATCACAGACGTGCAGTATCGGAGTAACGTAATTTTGGTTGGCCAGTCGAGTAGGAAAATGTCTTCTCACAAAGACACGCCGCCAATAAGCGAAAGAAATCCACTGGCTCACCCGTGGGGTGTTGAAATCTTTTCGCGAAATTCGGGTGTCCCTAGCCATTACATTATGACCACCCCAATGGGCGGACATTTTTCGCGCAGAGGCTTACGCGCGTGGTATACATATATGCGGAAGGTCGACGCGCTCACTGTTAGCAGTGTGCGTGGCGTCATAATGGGAGAAGTGGTCGATCTATCCGAGTTTGACAGAGGTCAGATTGTGATTGCATGGCACCTTAGTACCAGCATCTCTAAAACGGCCCTTCTTGTTTGGTTGCTTTTTGAGTACGTATGAAGTGTGGNTTGGTTGCTTTTTGAGTACGTATGAAGTGTGGCGTGACGATGGAGAAACAACGACACGTTGTCCATCCTTGTGTCGACCACGGCACGTTAATTCCGGAGTCCAGCGGAGGCTTTCGCTTATTGTTCGCAGTGACCGCGGGCCACAATTAGAGAAATCGCACGGAGGTGCAACGTTGGTCACCAGGATAATGTTTCCCAGCACGCGGTTCTTCGAACACTACTGCGAGTGGGACTGCGGAGTCGAAGACCCACTCATACCCTCATGTCGGCTGCACATCGTCGGCAGCAGCGCGTGAGGTGGGCACAGGCACATCGACAATGCGCTGGCCCCCAAATGGTCCTGATAAGAAACCCAGTTGAACATTGTGGTTCGACATGGAGAAGCGCATTATCGCTGTAGACCTATCGCCAAGCACTGTACGCCAACTGTACGACTTGCTGTTAGGTAGGTAGTCATTGGTGTAGTCTGAAGCATGTTTTCTTTCCATGGATAAGTATTTTTGGCGCACGTTGACAGGCTTCCAGAAAAAAAAACTCATTGCCACACAGTTAAAGCGCCAGGTAGGCGGCCGACTTAAGCCCTACCTACCTAATTCAACATCCTTTCCTTGGACACGAACGTCGAACAACATTCTTGAACCGCAACATCTGCTCGCGATGCCTGTGACGGGCCCAGGTGGAGTCGCAGCCAGCCAGCCACCCCCTTACGTGGGCACGCGCCCGCTCGTGTGTTTCTCGTCACGCCCCTCTCTTTGGAGTGAGGAGGGGGTATAACTTGTCAGTTTAGGGAGCCGAGGGCAGGCAACGACGTGTTGAAGGAACTTCTGTCCTCGCCAAGACAATCCAGACAGACTTCCTCCATCCCCCTCCTGCCGCGTCTGGCAGAGCCAACCCTTCGGCGCGCGCCCGCCAGTTATTTTTCCAGAAACGAGGAAGGGAAGAAGCACGTGGCAGTTGTCATATGCGCGGCATTAGGCCCGCGTCAAATCCCCCCTCCACCGGCTGCACCCTTCTACCNGCCCGTGGGGTGTTGAAATCTAGCATGTGCGGAAATCGTTTCGCGAAATTCGGGTGTCCCTAGCCATTACATTGTGACCACCCCAATGGGCGGTCATTTTTCGCGCAGAGGCTTACGCGTGACGCGCTGGCAGCGTGGTATGCATATATGGGGAAGGTCGACGCGCTCACTGTTAGCAGTGTGCGTGGCGTCAGAATGGGAGAAGCGGCCGATCTATCCGAGTTTGACAGAGGTCAGATTGTGATTGCATGGCACCTTAGTACCAGCATCTCTAAAACGGCCCTTCTTGTTGGTTGCTTGTTGAGTACGTATGAAGTGTGGCGTGACGATGGACAAACAACGACACGTTGTCCATCCTTGTGTCGACCACGGCACGTTAATTCCGGAGGGCGAGCGGAGGCTTTCGCTCATTGTTCGCAGTGACCGCGGGCCACAATTAGAGAAATCGCACGGAGGTGCAACATTTGTCACCAAGATAATGTTTCCCAGCACGCGGTTCTTCGAACACTACTGCGAGTGGGACTGTGGAGTCAAGGACCCACCCATACCCTCATGTCGGCTGCACGTCGTCGGCGGCAGCGCGTGAGGTGGTCACAGAAACATCGACAATGCGCCATGCTATACAACGACGATTGTTGAGAACTGTTTCGAGGAACATAACAGTCGATTTGCAATAATGCGCTGGCCCCCAAATGGTCCGGATAAGAAACCCAGTTGAACATTGTGGTTCGACATGGGGAAGCGGATTGTTGCTGTAGGCCTATCGCCACGCACTGTACGCCAACTGTACGACTTGCTGTTAGGTAGGTAGTCATTGGTGTAGTCTGAAGCGTGTTTTATTTTCATAGATAAGCATTTTTGGCGCACGGTGACAGGCTTCCAAAAAAAAAAAACTCGTTGCAANAAAAAACTCATTGCCACACAGTTAAAGCGCCAGGTAGGCGGCCGACTTAAGCCCTACCTACCTAATTCAACATCCTTTCCTTGGACACGAACATCGAACAACATTCTTGAACCGCAACATCTGCTCGCGATGCCTGTGACGGGCCCAGGTGGAGTCGCAGCCAGCCAGCCACCCCCTTACGTGGGCACGCGCCCGCTCGTGTGTTTCTCGTCACGCCCCTCTCTTTGGAGTGAGGAGGGGGTATAACTTGTCAGTTTAGGGAGCCGAGGGCAGGCAACGACGTGTTGAAGGAACTTCTGTCCTCGCCAAGACAATCCAGACAGACTTCCTCCATCCCCCTCCTGCCGCGTCTGGCAGAGCCAACCCTTCGGCGCGCGCCCGCCAGTTATTTTTCCAGAAACGAGGAAGGGAAGAAGCACGTGGCAGTTGTCATATGCGCGGCATTAGGCCCGCGTCAAATCCCCCCTCCACCGGCTGCACCCTTCTACCCACACAGAGTCCGCACCCCTGGCGCCCCCCATAACACGCTTCCTGCCTGCCGTCTGCACAGGGTGGGTCGAGAACTGCGCTTGCCGGAGACGTAGAATAACCAAGTGTAGTTGAGTGGAGAGATTTGGGCTGCTCTTAAAAGCGAGGTCTTGAGAGCCGATGAGGGTGAAATGAGGTGAGAATGAAGCAGCGCCAGAATGCAAGGACGGGGGAAACGGGAGATCCCCGAGAAAAACCGCCGACGAGCGGCATCGTCCAGCACGATCCCCACTTGCGGAAATCCGGGAGTGGCCCAGCCTTGGTGTGAGGCGAGCAGGCTAACCACTCAGCCATCGTGGCCCCAGCCATCACTGAAGTTGTGACGCACTCTATATATTGTAAGTTCTACACTTCAGATCATCGTTAGCTGAATCTTTGATGTAATTTCCCTTTATTACATTATTGGACTAAATTTAGTCAATTTTATACTTTATGTAACTTCTTGTCCGCAGTCTATTGGCTGGGCTACCGGTTGGCAAGTAAAGCTTGTTTCACATTTACTCCGATCACGCCAGTCAGAGCGGACAGAACCCATGTTTGTACACGTGTAAGCAAATATTTCTGCGTTACCATTTTGCCAATTGGTTGCAGGCTGTTTACGACGACGCTGTTTCATTAGTTATTTTTGGAGCAATTGAGGTCCCCAACTTGAGTAGAATTAATTTTTATTAAGATGTCCCCCGACTAACTGCCGGCATAAGAATTGTATCATTAACTTTATGGCAGAATATTAATTCAGAATACAAGAGATGTGTATATATGCTGTGTCTGCATATTGCTTCCCTTTATAATACGTGAGCTAGTTTCTCCAACACGCAGTACCTTATATTACGTTTCTGCCAGAAAATAACAAATTATAGATCTGCGCCATGACTTTATAGTTATGCTTTTAATTATCAGCGACAGGTGAAAATGTCTGTCACTTTTTCCCCCGAAGTCGCGTTCTGTGTCAGTCCGTCCCGGCGTTCGTCAAAGGTGAACGCTGGCGTAGATAATTGAACACCTCCGACTCTCGTTAATCACCCAAACAGCGGACGGAAAAGTTCGCCCATTCAAAAATTTCCCTCGTTTCCAATTTTTCCCCTCCCCGAGCCTCCATAGCAGCCAGCAACGCCCTCGGGGAAACACGCCAAGCGAAATGGTAAACTGTCCAGAGACAGTGTACATTTTCCTTTACCACCCTATACACAAAGAGAGATGGGAGTGTGACGCGACAGTCATTTTTTTTTTCCTACCGGGTCCTCTGTTCCCACACCGCTGCGGCGGAAAACCGAAACTGTGTAAAAACCTTCCCCCTTCCTCCCCTGAGTTTGAGTTATTAGAGGGTAATTTTTTTTATTGGGGTTGGTACCCCCCTCGGGAGGGCAGGGGGGTGAGTTCGCAAGGGAAATTCGGCCCGTATGACGGACATGTGTTGGCTGGCTTGCCAGCACGAGCGCGCTACGCGCCGCGTGATTTATGCGGAATAAAAAAAAAACACGCGCGGGGAACATTAAAAACTCATTTAAAAAAAACCTCGTCCTTCGCCCCGTAGTGAGTAGACCTCCGCGAGCGCTCATGCAAGAATTACTGCGGGTAGGGTTTCTCAGTACATACGAGTGCGTTTCAGTAAATAACTAACAAGTATTCTCTAGTGTAGACTTACCTTGGCAAATATATACGAGGCTGGTTTCGTCGGTTAAGTAAGCACTTTCGAAATCAACCTTAGAAAAAAATCTCTTCCCGCAACGTAAATGTTAAACGTTGGCAGCAAACTGCGAAATGTAACGCCATGCTTTTACTTTATAATGCATGTTTAAAGTAATAAAAATGTATAAATGCCGGCCGAACGAAAGGATAGGGCTTTGGTGTACAAATGATTTTAGGCGTCGCTCAACTACCCTTCGGAATATCACTTAAAAAAAAAAAATTCTTTGTGCCATTTGAAATGAAGAAACATGCTACAAGAGAGTGAGTACATAAGAGTAAATCAGTAAGGTTCGGGTTTTNTAAAACGTTGGCAGCAAACTGCGAAATGTAACGCCATGCTTTTACTTTATAATGCATGTTTAAAGTAATAAAAATGTATAAATGCCGGCCGAACGAAAGAATAGGGCTTTGTGTACAAATGATTTTAGCCGTCGCTCAACTACCCTTCGGAATATCACTTTAAAAAAAAATTATTTGTGCCATTTGAAATGAAGAAACATGCTACAAGAGAGTGAGTACATAAGAGTAAATCAGTAAGGTTCGGGTTTTTGTCAAGTCTATAAACCTCAATTTACCCGCTTTTTTCATGATATTAAAAAAAAAACTGTAGAAACGCGACCCTGTCAAAGATGAAGTGTTTTTTTTTTTATGTTTGAAAGCGACACTGCTGAAGTTGGTCAAGACACGCTTAAAATAATTTACAGTCCATTCANGTTTTTTTTTTTATGTTTGAAAGCGACACTGCTGAAGTTGGTCAAGACACGCTTAAAATAATTTACAGTCCATTCACGGATACTTCCAACTTTTCTGAAGCCCTGCTTAAGTTTTACTTCCAGGATATTCCTCCGCCTCATTAAAACAAAGCTTAACCAAGTGAAGGAAATTACACCAAAGGGACAACGCACGGCATTCTTGCGCTCTCAGTGTAATAATACTTTGCATAAGAACTATTTTTTAATAAGGTTTTTACCAACACACCTATTTTCTCCCAGTTTTTAAACATATTAATTAGTAATGAAATATTATAATTTATAGATAAAGTACAATTAAAAGCTTAAGTTAACTAAAAATAAGGTACTTTNTAATTAGTAATGAAATATTATAATTTATAGATAAAGTACAATTAAAAGCTTAAGTTAACTAAAAATAAGGTACTTTGATGTTAAGACATGTATAAAACGCTCGTGGTACGAGACGTATGTAGGAAACGACCAAGCACGTCTTACATGGGCTGNGATGTTAAGACATGTATAAAACGCTCGTGGTACGAGACGTATGTAGGAAACGACCAAGCACGTCTTACATGGGCTGATTTTTCAAAGGTTCGATTAAACAAGTGTGAAGAAACCGCGAATAGACTACAACAAAGTACCCTATAGGTACTTTCACTCAGCTAATCCTGCACTAGGCAGTCGTGCATCGGGTTCTTGAGAGCTTATTATAATGAAATTTTATGACGTAATAGTTACATAGGCCTATGTACACTGAAGAGCCAAAAAAAACTGGTACACATGCCTAATATCGTGTGGGGCCCCCGCGATCACACAGAAATGCTG
Organism: Clitarchus hookeri; assembly: GCA_002778355.1. Classification (NCBI taxonomy): domain Eukaryota; kingdom Metazoa; phylum Arthropoda; class Insecta; order Phasmatodea; family Phasmatidae; genus Clitarchus; species Clitarchus hookeri. The sequence continues at coordinate 171,243 of NQII01000517.1, read as the reverse complement.
CAAGACGACGTGGCATGGACTCGACTAATGTCTGAAGGTATGCAGGAGGCAATTCACACCATGAATCCTGCAGGGCAGTCCACAAATCCAATCTGCGCCAATTTGAGAAAGGGTTGCACGTCTGTCACGTTTAATGATTCTCGTCAGTCGTCGTTTGTCCCGTTCTTTCACGATCTTTTTCCGGCCGCAGCGATGTCGAAGATGTGATTTTTTTACCGGATTCCCGAATTCAAGGTACACTCGTGAAATGGTCTTACACGAACATCCNGATTTTTTTACCGGATTCCCGAATTCAAGGTACACTCGTGAAATGGTCTTACACGAACATCCAAATGTTATCGCTACCTCGGAGATGCTATGTCTCATCTCTCGTGCGCCGAATATAACACCACGTTCAAACTCACTTAAATCTTGATAACCTGCCATTGTAGCAGCAGTAACCGATCTATCTGCCGACCGCATCGCGTTACTCTGATTGGTTCCATACCTCTGTTATTTGCATACGCACGCCTATACCAATTTTTTTGGCTCTTCATTTTATGATTATCATAATATCACAGCGTCACTACTGACGCAGGGATACTAGTACGCTAATTAGGTACGTGGCAAATTTTAATTTTGACATTTGGCGGAAGGGGTATTAAACAAGCGCTCAACCATGAAATTACTTTGCCTTGCAAAGTGCGCGATAGCTTACACCATCAGACTTGCAATTTACTTATTTCTCTCTCCAATTTATTGTAATTATAGCACTGACCGAGCAGTACGTATTTAAATAATTGTTTGCAAGCAGCAGTTTAAGAATAATAAGGAAAATGTCCTGCAGTTATTAATAATGCTTCGGAATTTTAGTTTTATGAGGCGGGGAAGGAAACCCATATGGAACGTGACTGTCCGAGCAACGATTGCAGAGAAATATATTCAATAGGTTACTTGAAGATTATTCGTTGGTAGAAACTGCAAGATGTCTTTTAGTTGGAAATGGCTACGTGCGGACAAGCTGTCTACGAATTTTTGTAACTCCTGTACCAATCTAGCGGCCCCCAGGTGTGAAGTGGGTTCTGGGCCAGGCTATCTCGGATATACAGGGTGTATCAGTACAGCGGTTACAAACTTTCAGGAGAGATAGAGTACACCTAGACGATCGGAAATCACATAGCAATGCATGGTCGGAAACGCTTTCCTGGCGCGGTAGTGACGACACAAAACACAAGAAAGGAAGGACACGAACAGAGTGAGAAAACATGTTTATTTTCTTAGTACGCGTACACCAGCCAAAGACGTCCCAGCATTTTTGCTTTACTAAGAAAATAAACATGTTTTCTCACTCTGTTCGTGTCCTTCCTTTCTTGTGTTTTGTGTCGTCACTACCGCGCCAGGAAAGCGTTTCCGACCATGCATTGCTATGTGATTTCCGATCGTCTAGGTGTACTCTATCTCTCCTGAAAGTTTGTAACCGCTGTACTGATACATGCTGTACTGATACATCCTGTATAAGCCGCGGTGTGTCGGCAGTCTTGCACGCCCGTCTGTGCCAGGCGTGTGCCATCATCAGGAAGACGTGCGACAGTGCAGTGACCTGCGAGTGTGGCATGCGACCTTGGTAAGAGCAGGGACCGGGACTCCCCGACTGGACTGTAAGAAACTGCGACTTGATGCGCGAGTGGCGGACATTTGGCGTGATATGCAAACATAGGAGTGGAAATTAACATGTTGATCGTATGTGTGTTACTAATACGTGAAGATTAGGTGCATGTAGCTAGTATAGAGACAGTTATAAGGAGTTTAATTACAATTGACATTAGTATGAAAATTGCGCTTTCTGATTGGAATGGTAAGGTGTTAGTAGAACCTATAGGTAGGGACCTGCAAAATTCGTGTTATTGTTTGGCGACACACTAAACTCCAGGATACTGTATGCTATTTTGGCTGTTGCCACTGGCAGATAACTCGTGTGACTCGTCCCAAGGACACTTGAGCAAATAGAAAAGGCTCAATGGTCGAGCAGCCAATCTCCCATAAAGCGGTCACTCAGGTAAAAGANTGGACACTTGAGCAAATAGAAAAGGCTCAATGGTCGAGCAGCCAATCTCCCATAAAGCGGTCACTCAGGTAAAAGACGCCGTATCATCGTCAGTAAAATTGCGCTCAAGCAAGTACGGTGCAGTTAAGTCTGGTGTGTTACGAAATAATAACGCGAATTTTGCACTTCTTTATGTGTATAGGCGATGTTGTTTTTGTATATAAAAGCTGCGTACATTTTGTAAACATTTGTAAATAAATTAGGGAATTAAAGTNATAGGCGATGTTGTTTTTGTATATAAAAGCTGCGTACATTTTGTAAACATTTGTAAATAAATTAGGGAATTAAAGTGGTTTTATTTTTATGAAGACTTCCATCTTTCACGAGATTGTGTACGCCCTAGGCAATTTGTAGCTATATAAATGTATTATATGTGTGTATATATATTAATATATATATATGTGTATATCACACCACAATGGGATAAAACGCGAACTACGAAATGGGTTGGNCCCAGAAACGTATACCAAGGCCTACTTTATTTAACCTTTCCAAAGTGGCAGCAGAGGTAAACATTGCAAGTGACGAGCTGAAGTCATTGGCTGACTAGTAGTAGGTTCACAGTACGATTACGGTAGAAAATAGTTCCGTCGGTAATTTGCAGGGACACCGGTTTTTCGCGAAAAGATTACAGGACAAGTTGTGTTCGAGAACACTTTAGTTCATAAACACTTTCGTGATTGGATCATTTGAATTGTTACGCGTCTCATCTGTCTGCCCGCGAATCACGTACGGTTAGTATTATTGGAGAAACTTCATTCTGGTTGGCTTACTCATGTAACAGACTCTCTTCACGCAAAGACAAGCGGCCAATAGCCAAAGGAAGGCCGCAAGTGTGCACATAGGATATTGAAGTCTAGCATCTACGTAAATCTTTTCGCGAAGAACAGGTGGCCCTAGCGTTATTTTTAGACTCTGTACGCACGTAAGAGCATATGAACTTGCAGATTGAATGTGTTTTATTTGTTGTTATGTTTGGAGGTAAAAACGTACTAAGTAACCAGCGCTGTGCAATATGGCAGACGCGGCGGGTCGGGTTGAAGGCATAAAATAATATACAGCCTTTATAAAACAGAGACAACAACGTGGCGATTAGTAGGCAGGGACACCCGGAATTTCCATTCACGCTATATTTAAATACCTTGCCGGCGTATTAGCAATTTTCTTTTGCTTATTCGCTACTTGTCTTCGTGAGAAGACATTTTCTACCCAGAGTGGCCAATGAATATTATGTTACTCTGGGGCAGCGGTGGCGTAGTGGCCAGGGCGCTCGCCTCCCACCCGGCGGGTTCACTCCCGGATTTTCGCATGTGGGAATCGTGCTGGACGCTTGCCGGCGGGTTTTCTCGGGGTACTCCCGTTTCCCCCGCCCTTGCATTCCAGCGCTGCTCCATTCTAGGGTTTCATTTCTGCCATGCTCTGGGATGACGGTCACCTCCGGGTCCCAGCTGGAAGGACCGTCACTCGGAGGGTGTTGCCTTGCCCTGGGTGCACTCCTCACGCGCCATTATTATTATGTTACTCTGATACTGTTACGTTATAATTCGCAGGTAGACACCTAAGGCGCAAATCACGAAAGTAGATCTGAGCTGAAGTGTTATGAAATACAACTGATAGTGATATCTTTTCGTGAAAATCGGCTGCCCCTATTAATATGTATATTTAATGCCAAGTGTAAAGAGTTCCCTCAATACAAGTACGTGATTAAATTAAATACCGTTTTATAATGTGAAAGCTATGGGAGCGTGATTGTGGTAACCGACTGCTCATTAATTCGCGAGTTCAATGACCTGCAGCATAGACTCTATAGTTTTATGTACAAATATGCCGATATCAACTGCACATTGGTTGTCTGCTGAATCATTGAAGGCGACGATTGGGCCAGTCTTTTCCTGGAGGCGTCAAACACCGCGTGAGCCAATGACTAAAGTTATACACGCGCAACTGTTTTGAATTCTAGCTTGTCTCAAAATGAATCAGCGAATTCTTCAGGTCTCTACTCATTAAGCATGCTTTGGTGGTTGGCAACACACACAACCAGTGCCTTCCAACTGCGCCGACAGACGGAGTTATGCAAGCTGCCAACTTGAATTCTATAAAAAAAATTCCCAGGTTAAACCTCCATACATATTAAAGGATACACTGCCATGCTCTTAGCACAGTTGGCAATAGAACACGGAAAGTAGTTCAATTTTATAAAGTCGTTTTTGAAGTTTGACGTTCAAATCTGTGGACACTAATTTAACGGGGTTTCTTTTTTTTTCTATGCATATATGTAGTAATTGCAAGAAGTAACATATTAGTAAAAAAAAAGCAGAAAGGAAATAAATCATTTCAGCATTCACAAATGTTTATCTAACACTTTAAATTCACCGTTGAGACGTGGAACTACTTTCTCTCGATCATTATCAACTTTACTGGGCGTCTGTCAGTTAATTTGCCACTTAGAAATATTGACAGGTTTGGGCAGTCGCATTTTTCGAACGTCGATTGCGTAAGTGCGTGCTCAGTTAACCGCGAACAGACTATAACAACTTTTTCTATAGTTCATTCACGGATACTTCCAACTTTTCTGAAGCCGTGCTAAAGTTCTACTTCCAGAATATTCCTCCGCCTCCTACAAACAAAGCTTAACGAAGTCTAGAAAATTACACTAGAGGGAAGATGCACCGCATTCGTGCGCACTCAGCATAATAATTTTTTGCATAAGAACTACAGGCATTACTAACCCACCTATTTTATCCCTGTTTTATTCGTATTAATTATAAACGAGATATTATAAATTATAGATAAGACATAGGTTAAATTTCAATTTAGTCTGAAGTACGGTACTTTTATTTTAATGCAAATATAAAACGCTTGTGATACGATATATTTAGGAGACCACCAAACACGGCATACATATAGCGTGCTTTTTCAAAGGTTACATTCGAAAAGTGTGAAGAAACCGCGAACGGACTATAACGAATCTCTACTAAAAAAAATTTACAATGCAGCGTAGAGAAGGCGACTTTTTTTTCCGGCGAGGCGAGGTAGCCTCGGCGTATAGACACACGAGGCCATGAAGGAGAAGGGTCGTAGCTACACGGTATTACGTTGGGCGATAGCGCACACGAGGGTGCTTGCTCCCCGGATCGCTTGTATTTCATGGGCCATGCAAGGGAAATGTTTTTTTTTCCCCCGGATCGCAGTGATAGGAAAGGCGAGGGAGGCGTCATTTTACGCGCTCTTTTCTCGAGCGGACGCGTCGTTGTTTATATTCCAAGTGCTGGGACGGTATTGGCGCCGGGGTAGACAAGGGGTTGAGGGGGGTTATGGCGGATGGTTTATCGTTCGCCGTCGCTCGCCGTAAAAACAAAATTTCATCCGTGGCGTCGCCGCTGGTGGCGAGTCCCCGGGGAAGAGGTCGGGTCGGCCTACACGCCCCAGATGCGCGCTGTGTCCCGTCGCGGTGCTTTTACGACGCCATCATCGCCTGCATATTGCAAGGCCGTCCCCCCCGGCGTCGCTGCTGTACCACACAGACGCCGCGCCCACGGGACGTGCACTTCCGGTCTGGGTTGGTCGTTTCCCCGTTGCGCAGCAGCAGGGTCGAGACTTTCGATTCTTGGCATGGGATGTCGGACACCGTGTGGCATCATTATTTAAGGGGGGAAATTATTAAGTTTCCCGCATACCTGGAGTTTTTTTTTCCCCTCCGCGTTCGATCGTCCCCGAACATGCCATTCTACACCAACAGAAGGCTACCGGCTTCGTGCACATCGGAACCATGGGAACAGGCTACCAATACACGACGGATGTGCATCTCACGGCTAACAGCTGTCAAGTGATTTCAAAAGGAAACGTGGGAAATAACTAGTACTTATAGAAACGCGCGCAATAAGTTGTAAAAATTATGTCAAATAACATACCAATAGTTCTTTTTTAACTATGAATGAGTGAGTGAAGAGATTTGGGCCGCTATTAACAGCGAGGTCTTGAGAGCCGATTTTAATTATGTAAGTAGATTTTGCATTGTAAGTTATTCATTAAAATGCGAAGTACTTTAATATGAGTTCGGATAAGATTGCGAAGGTGAACCAATCAGAGCATAATGAAGCACAGGGGTTTCTTTACTTGCAGGACTAAAGTACTTTTACCTCGATTTTACCCAAGAGAGATATTTTTCCAGATAAGCATTAAGGTTACTAGACGCAAAATAGCGACCGCTGCGCAAGTAAGAGATGTCACAACCGCTAGTTCGTAACAACGGAACAACGCAATAATTTAGTTCTGTAGTCAATCCCCGTCGAAGGGTCATCTACGTAATACCTATTGACCGCGGGTAGCATGACTTGGGCATATTTATCTTCTACTTTGGTTATTCACCCAAGGGCGTTTCTTTCAAACTGTGCTCCAATTGCAAGCTAATCGACGTATACTTGGCTGAAGTCTAGTATAGGCCAGTCACTGTTTTCTGCTTCGCACTTCTCTTCTGAAGCCCTTCTGAATTCTACTTTCAGGATATTCCTCCATGTCATGCAAAAAAAAAAAAAAAGCTAAAAACTACGTTTAGAAAATGACACCGAAAGGACAACACACTGCTGCACTCGTGATCACTATTTTGAATGATAACTATTTCTTGCTAGGCATTACCAACACCTATTTTCTCTGTTTTTATTAAAATTAATTATTAATCGTTCTGATTGGCTTGTTCGCGTAGCAGCCAGTCGTCAGATGCAGACAAGCGACCAATAGCCAAAGGAAGTCTGCAAGTGTGCGTGTAGGGTATTGAAGGCTAGCCTCTGCGTAAATCTTTTTCGCGAGAAAGAGGTGTGTCCCCCACCTACAGCTGACGTGGAGAGCGCGCGACGTTTGTCGACGGGATGCTCCGGAAGGGTGGTCCCGGGGCGGGCGAAGCCAGCCAGTCCCCGCGGCGGAAGGGGAGGGCCGGAGCGCCGTGGCTGGTCGTGGGGCGCCGAGGGGGCGGGGATTATGGGCGCCGCGTTATCAATGTGGCCACGCCCCCCTGTCATAACCACCACTTGTCATCCCGCGCTCCGCGCACGCGCCCGGCCGCTTCGCCCGCCCTCCTCTTCGTCGCGGCTCCTTGGTGCTCCAAGCAGGTATACGCTATTCACGGTAAGGCGAGTACTTTTGAAAGCCCTCTCATTTGGAATAATAACCAATAGATATAATTTATTTTAGCGTTAGACGTTAACTTCCGAGTGCGGTGGAATATGCACACTGTGTTTATTACTTGCACGGCAATATTTATTTAAAAAGGTGGTTGAAGGATAAAATATGGCTGAAAGGAAAAANCACTGTGTTTATTACTTGCACGGCAATATTTATTTAAAAAGGTGGTTGAAGGATAAAATATGGCTGAAAGGAAAAAGTAACCAGGGCCTCAAATGTGCTCACTTTATCATGAACAGCCTATACGTGGCTGTTCACGGTAAAATGAGCACTTTTGAAAAACCCTCCTTAAGTTCAGTGCTGGTTATTCTCATAGACTAAATATACTATAGACAGCTTATTCATCTTCTGCGCATGTACCCAACTTTGACCTACCCCAAAGGAACACAACTGTCAAAGTCACATGGTCAACATTGATGAACGTGTATGTTTGTATGCTATTTTTAATGACAAGCACTAACTATTATATAAATAAATTTTTTTTACCAATTTGTATTTAATAAAATTGCATTAAAAATTTGTTAGTGTGTGTATATATATAACCATCTCAAAGCACTTGTTTACTTAATAGTGTTCTAACCTTAAATCCAATCCATCGCCGTTTTTGCTAGTCGTATTGGCAGAAAAGCAGTTCAATGTTGGGACATGGAGATTGGTTATGCGCAGCCAGCGAGATCGGTCTACCTCTTCTTTATTCTGTTCGAATACGTGTTTTCAATGTTCTTTTTTTTTTTCCTGAAAGAAATGTTACCATTCACATTATTAAGCTGATATTAAAATAAGATATAGTCTAGGGGCGGCGATTGCCGATTCCAGGCAACTCTATGAAATGCAATTAAATATCAAACAATGTCTTGGAAGTCAACGAAAAACACGAAACAGTGTCTTTGAAACTAAACAAACAGATTTTAAAACTCATTTATGTAATATAAATGGGCCGCAAAACAAATGGGGAAACTTCGATTTCAGTAAACATAACTAGCAAATTTGTACACTGCAGTTATGTCTGCAAATATTCGAGAACTGCAAACATGGATAGAACGACGCAACATTTGCACGAGAACTCGAGTACTCGTGTGAGACGCGACGTGAGTATACTGAGTACTGAGAATCACTCGTCACTCGGCTACAGCACTCGGGGTAAAAGGTATTCGAATACAAGCAGACTTATTCGAATACTTTGACCATCGTTCGAGATATCTCGGAAAATTGGTAATAATTTAATTATTTGACATTTTAAAATCGAATACGCTCACAGCAGTTCTGATCCACGAGGAGGGGAGGAAAAAAACTTAATCGTTTAATATTATTTCCTTGTAGATCTGATTAACACGGTACCACGTCAGTAGTCAGATACGCAGAGAATAAATGGCATGAAGGTTCCTTTGATATAAGCGTACCCATTCTCTGGTTGGCTGCGGGCAAGATTCTCGGGATGGACCTTGCGTTTGAATNGGTTCCTTTGATATAAGCGTACCCATTCTCTGGTTGGCTGCGGGCAAGATTCTCGGGATGGACCTTGCGTTTGAATAACTGCTGCATGCTGCAAAAAGTTTCCTGTTGGCTCGGGATTGGTCAGCTGGCGCGTGTAGGTTACCAGGCGCTGATTGGCTGCCAGCGTTCTGACATGTTGCTGGCCAATTGACGCCATTTTGTGCGGCTGGAGTTCGCGATATAAGCTGCTGTTTCCGCTCTGTGTTCCTAAGTACTGACGCGGCCGTTCCTTGTTATAGTCTTTTCGCCGGTTTCTTCTCGTTTTTTGAATCAAACTCTTTGAAAAATCACCCCATTATGACGTGTTTGATTGTTTCCTATATTCTAANTTCTTCTCGTTTTTTGAATCAAACTCTTTGAAAAATCACCCCATTATGACGTGTTTGATTGTTTCCTATATTCTAAAGAAATTATTTGAAAATTTACCACATCAGTTTATAGATACCTATATTGATCTGAAGTTATCTAGTCAAGTCTCAGCGCGGGGAAGCGGGGAAGCGGAGTCGCTGGAGAAAGAGGTGAAATGGGTTCGTAAAGGGGATGCGCGCGCAGGCGACAGCCATGTAGTGGCTGTTCGAAAAACATCGGTAGTAGATAATTCACGTGACTGAAGACGGAAGGGATTGGTAACTCGCAGAGATGCAGCAAACTCATTCACAGCAGAGAACTGGAAATNGCACGTGACTGAAGACGGAAGGGATTGGTAACTCGCAGAGATGCAGCAAACTCATTCACAGCAGAGAACTGGAAATCATTCAGACTCCGATACTGATTATATGTACCATAGTTCACCTTTAAGTAGAGCAATTATAAATTCAGTAAAGTCCTACAAGGTTTTTTTTTTTTGGGGAGGGGGGGATTGAAATATACTAATGTTGAAAATCTATATATATATATTTTTTTTTAAGAACTGCTTAAGTATTTGCATACGCAACATGTTTACACACCAGCATTATAATGAAATCGAGACAATGTTTGTAGAAGATATGACTAGAGATTTTTTTTGTGTATCTCAGCTATTAGCCTTTCACATTATGAAGTGATTGTAGGTAAAAGTTTTTGTTATTAATGCTGTACAATTTTTAATACTTAGAGGCCTATCACATTCGGTAAAACCTGTCCACGACAACTGAAAGTATTACGTATTTTTACGGTGTAAAGTGCAATGTTTTCATTAACAATCTGTATCTATTTATTTGTCTACTTCATCTGTAACTGTATCACAATAATAATATTCACATCTGTCTGNCACTGTGTTTATTACTTGCACGGCAATATTTATTTAAAAAGGTGGTTGAAGGATAAAATATGGCTGAAAGGAAAAAAGTAACCAGGGCCTCAAATGTGCTCACTTTATCATGAACAGCCTATACGTGGCTGTTCACGGTAAAATGAGCACTTTTGAAAAACCCTCCTTAAGTTCCGTGCTGGTTATTCTCATAGACTAAATATACTATAGACAGCTTATTCATCTTCTGCGCATGTACCCAACTTTGACCTACCCCAAAGGAACACAACTGTCAAAGTCGCATGGTCAACATTGATGAACGTGTATGTTTGTATGCTATTTTTAATGACAAGCACTAACTATTATAGAAATACATTTTTTTTACCAATTTGTATTTAATAAAATTGCATTAAAAATTTGTTAGTGTGTGTANTTTGTATTTAATAAAATTGCATTAAAAATTTGTTAGTGTGTGTATATATATATAACCATCTCAAAGCACTTGTTTACTTAATAGTGTTCTAACCTTAAATCCAATCCATCGCCGTTTTTGCTAGCCGTATTGGCAGAAAAGCAGTTCAATGTTGGGACATGGAGATTGGTTATGCGCAGCCAGCGAGATCTGTCTACCTCATCTTTATTCTGTTCGAATACGTGTTTTCAATGTTCTTTTTTTTTTTCCTGAAAGAAATGTTACCATTCACATTATTAAGCTGATATTAAAATAAGATATAGTCTAGGGGCGGCGATTGCCGATTCCAGGCAACTCTATGAAATGCAATTAAATATCAAACAATGTCTTGGAAGTCAACGAAAAACACGAAACAGTGTCTTTGAAACTAAACAAACAGATTTTAAAACTCATTTATGTAATATAAATGGGCCGCAAAACAAATGGGGAAACTTCGATTTCAGTAAACATAACTAGCAAATTTGTACACTGCAGTTACGTCTGCAAATATTCGAGAACTGCAAACATGGATAGAACGACGCAACATTTGCACGAGAACTCGAGTACTCGTGTGAGACGCGACGTGAGTATACTGAGTACTGAGAATCACTCGTCACTCGGCTACAGCACTCGGGGTAAAAGGTATTCGAATACAAGCAGACTTATTCGAATACTTTGACCATCGTTCGAGATATCTCGGAAAATTGGTAATAATTGAATTATTTGACATTTTGAAATCGAATACGCCCATCTCTACTCACAGCAGTTCTGATCCAAGAGGAGGGGAGAGAAAAAACTTAATCGTTTAATATTATTTCCTTGTAGATCTGATTAACGCGGTACCACGTCAGTAGTCAGATACGCAGAGAATAAATGACATGACGGTTCCTTTGATATAAGCGTACCCATTCTCTGGTTGGCTGCGGGCAAGATTCTCGGGATGGACCTTGCGTTTGAATAACTGCTGCATGCTGCAAAAAGTTTCCTGTTGGCTCGGGATTGGTCAGCTGGCGCGTGTAGGTTACCAGGCGCTGATTGGCTGCCAGCGTTCTGACATGTTGCTGGCCAATTGACGCCATTTTGTGCGGCTGGAGTTCGCGATATAAGCTGCTGTTTCCGCTCTGTGTTCCTAAGTACTGACGCGGCCGTTCCTTGTTATAGTCTTTTCGCCGGTTTCTTCTCGTTTTTTGAATCAAACTCTTTGAAAAATCACCCCATTATGACGTGTTTGATTGTTTCCTATATTCTAATGAAATTATTTGAAAATTTACCACATCAGTTTATAGAGACCTATATTGATCTGAAGTTATCTAGTCAAGTCTCAGCGCGGAGAAGCGGGGAAGCGGAGTCGCTGGAGAAAGAGGTGAAATGGGTTCGTAAAGGGGATGCGCGCGCAGGCGACAGCCATGTAGTGGCTGTTCGAAAAACATCGGTAGTAGATAATGCACGTGACTGAAGACGGAAGGGATTGGTAACTCGCAGAGATGCAGCAAACTCATTCACAGCAGAGAACTGGAAATCATTCAGACTCCGATACTGATTATATGTACCATAGTTCACCTTTAAGTAGAGCAATTATAAATTCAGTAAAGTCCTACAAGGTTTTTTTTTTTTGGGGAGGGGGGGATTGAAATATACTAATGTTGAAAATCTATATATATATATTTTTTTTTAAGAACTGCTTAAGTATTTGCATACGCAACATGTTTACACACCAGCATTATAATGAAATCGAGACAATGTTTGTAGAAGATATGACTAGAGATTTTTTTTGTGTATCTCAGCTATTAGCCTTTCACATTATGAAGTGATTGTAGGTAAAAGTTTTTGTTATTAATGCTGTACAATTTTTAATACTTAGAGGCCTATCACATTCGGTAAAACCTGTCCACGACAACTGAAAGTATTACGTATTTTTACGGTGTAAAGTGCAATGTTTTCATTAACAATCTGTATCTATTTATTTGTCTACTTCATCTGTAACTGTATCACAATAATAATATTCACATCTGTCTGATCCAGTTTTAATGAACGAGAATGGTCGCCCAATGAAAAAAAAAATGATCACACACTGTGCACATCAGTAAAAAAAAAACCCTGTCTTATGGTCAATGATGCATAATTTCTGGCCACCAGCTTGCCTGTATCATTCCTAGCAACCAGTTTGCCTGTTACCTTATGAAATTTGTGAACTAAGATGAGAATACAATGCCACTCCAGCCTTCTTAAAAAAATAGCGCCATATTATTTTTAGTGCTCATATGCGACCANCAGATGAGAATACAATGCCACTCCAGCCTTCTTAAAAAAATAGCGCCATATTATTTTTAGTGCTCATATGCGACCAATGATGGGTTGTTTAAAATAAGTTATTTACGTTGCTGTTGTTTGTGTAAAAGCATAATACTGTTTCATTTCTACTAGAGACACCCGATTTTCGCGAAAAAATTAACACGACCATGTGAATTTCATAACACTTTAGTCCAACTGCACTCCTGGATTGGATGATCTAGGTGTTACGCGTCTTAGATAGTCTGCCCGCGAATCACAGACTTGCAGTATCGGCGTAACCTAATTTTGGTTGGCCAGTCGAGTAGAAAAATGTCTTTGCACAGAGACACGCTGCCAGTAAGCAAAATAACACCACTGGCACACTCGTGGGGTATAGAAGTGTAACATGTGCCGAAATCTTTTCGCGAAATTCTGCTGTTCCTACACTACCATACTTTGTGCATTCCGATAGACGAAACTTATGGGGGATGAGCTATTATGTGCGAAATCTGCAGATTTTCCCGGTATGCATCGGTGGGCTGACATCACTGGCCAAACCATCTGTTAGGATAATTGTAAAACACATTCTGTCAACAGTACTACTTTGTAAATATTGCCATCGCTATTATATAGTACATAATATTAAATGTAATGCCATTTGTCATGATTATTAACATTTACAGATTTTTAGTTTACAGATAATTCGGTAATGTAGTTTAGCTGGAAATCATAGCCTATGTATTTTACTGCGCGCTTTGTCATTCATTTTTACATACTTTCTGGTGATTCACTACATTCATTATCTCAGCGTACTGGTAAGGCGCACTTATACTCGCAATAAACTAAAAAAATTAATACAAAAAGTTGAATAAATACGTTTTGTTGAATCCCATTACATGAGTCAAAATTTGCTTAACATTTATGTGACATTTTTTTGTAAGTTTGTGTGCTTTATTGTTAACTATGTTGCAGNATGAGTCAAAATTTGCTTAACATTTATGTGACATTTTTTTGTAAGTTTGTGTGCTTTATTGTTAACTATGTTGCAGCTTGGTTAGTAAATTGTGTGCGTAAGAACCGCACGTTATTGTTATAGTATGAAATGTTCAAACTGTGTGTCTGGGGCTGTGCGGCGAATGTTTTCCGTCCTGCTAGTATACGGCCGCCGCGCGACGGTTGTCGAGCCTGTCTGTGCTGGACACCCCTCCAGACAGGACTTACGGGAGCTCGCGCGCCCAGATAAGTAACGGCTACTGTATGTATAGTGGGAAAGCGCGTATGGAAAAGTTATTCCACCTACATCCATGGTAGCGTTCCTACATTTGCTCAGGAAACAGTCAAATTGCGTAGGGAAGTTACCAACACTGTATAGTAGTGATACTAAACGTTCCTACATTTGCAGTTTGATATGTGGTAATATTTCCAAACGATGTATAGGTTAAAAACTTCCAATACAGTTTACGTCACGTATCACAAGCGTTTTACTTGTGTTAACATGAAATTACTTAATTTTTGTAAAATTGAACTTTTACTTATAATTAAAAAGTCAGTACTTCTAATTATACAGTGAGAAAATAGGTGCGTGTGTGTTGGTAGTGCCTAATAAATAGCTCTTAAGCCTATGCAAAATATTATTACACTCGAGTGCGCACGAATTCGGTGCGTTGTTCCTTTGGTGTAATTTTCTACCCGTAAACTTTGTCTGCATGAGCGGAGGAATATCCTGGAAGTAGAACTTAAGCAGGGCTTCAGAAAAGTTGGAAGTAACCGTGAATGGACTACAACACAAGTTCACGGCCATCGNAAGTAGAACTTAAGCAGGGCTTCAGAAAAGTTGGAAGTAACCGTGAATGGACTACAACACAAGTTCACGGCCATCGTCCGGCACGATTTTCGCTTGCGAAAATCTGAGAGTGGCGCGGCCTTGGGCCACCGCGAACCCCTTCAGAACTAGATCCATTTAAAACAAATTGTTGCCCTGCAATCGCGTTGGTTTTAACGTTACCACTGTGTGCGAATTATGAAATTTAACTAACTTGTGCCTATATTTTTATAATGTTTTAATAAATGTGCAGTTTTTAAAGTAATGGTCACGTAAATTGTAGTGTAAGCAGGGTTCTTACTGTCCTTGGAAGTCCTGAAATTTAAGCGTTTGGTTTTCAAGGCCTTGAAAAATTCTTTAATTATGCTGGGCCTTAAATTTTATTTTAAAATAATTATAATACGTAACAGTGAAGTATGTTCTATTTACTAGGAGTGGAAAGGACATCGCATTTTCTGTAGAGAAACTGGCCTGTGTTCTTTCATCAGGGTTCTGTTAAACTAAATCAGAGCATTGTGAAGCGGATCTTCTAGAGTCTAGACTCTCGGTTTGCATGTGGGAAAGGTCATTTTCCCATTACACAAGTTCTGGTCTGAAATTGAGATTTGGGTCATTGGAGGGGGAGAGGAAAAGGCCACAACCTCATAATCATTTTGGGCAGCGAAATTAAATTAATAAAATGAAAATTCAATATTTTAAACAACTCAGATATTATTTAATATCAGTTTTAAAACACTCACGTGTCAGTTTCATGTCGATGTGAAGGTTTTTTTTTTGNGTGAACATATCCAGTAAGTGAAAAGGTAATCGTGTGACTTATAAGTAGGGCCACGTGTTTTTCGCGAAAAGATCTATATGCGCATAGGCCTACTTCAACTTGGTAGGTGCACATTTGCAAATTTCCCGCAAACGGGAAGAGCGTTGGAAACATTTATGCGACGGTCGCGTGGTAAAATATTAATTTCCAGTAATTGGCTGGTCAGCGGGTTCTCTCGAGGATCTCTGTATCTCTCCGACCTTTTATTCCGGCATGCTATCCCTGTTGATCGGGGGGAGAGCTCGTTGTGCGGCCCCGACTGTACCGCCCGAAGCCCCTCGGAAGGTCGGCGGTGGCCCGCAGCCTGCACACATCAATAATTACACGACGCTCCGTCTGCGTGTTTTGCCTTGTCTGCGGCGGAGCACAAGGCCCCTGCTGTCCGACACTCCAAAGTGTCTGCCGATTTCTTCCCGCCAGCAAAGAGGCTTCGATCCGGTGGGCGATGAGAAAACGCGCACAGACGGCAGTCGTTCAGAGAAGACACGCGCACGCATTGTGGAAACTCTCTTCCCTTCTCTACTCCGTGCGTGTGTGTATAGACGAAGAAGGAGGAATGTGAGTGCGGTGGAAGGAGGAAGGGGGTGAGAGAACTCTCCCCCCCCCCACATCCGCCAACCCTTATATCGAACAGGAGTGACTTCCTGAAATATGTTGAAACTCGAAGAAGAGTTTTGAGAACGGAGCTG
>NQII01000517.1:102528-140435 GCA_002778355.1 Clitarchus hookeri | reverse complement strand
CCGCCCCACGGCGTCTTCTCCAGCTTCAGCTTGGTGCCGCCGCCACCGCCGGGGTCGTCGCCGCTCATGACGTCTGCGCTGTCGTCGCTCACCTCGTCCGTTCTCACGTCGACGGCGTTCAACCCGCTCGGCCTAGCTGTCTGTCCGGCAGGTGAGGAGGACAAACTACGGCACCGGCTCCGGAGTCCTTCCTCTCTCTCCTTCCACCCACCCCACACCCTCGCTCTCCCCCCGTCAACCCTTCTCAAGGCTGCAGTCGACCGCTTCGTCGTACACGCCCGCTGTCGGCAAACCACACTCGTAGCTGTCCGTTTCCGTTTTATCGGAAGTATCCGAAGACTCAGCAGCGTCTGGCTTTATTTTTGGCATACATCATTGTAGTTGGTGAAGCTGTATTTTAATTTATAAGAACCCAGAAGTGGAGTGAAGAAATATGGGCGGCTGTTAACATGGAGGTCTTGAGAGCTGATGAGGATGAAGTGAGGTGAGTATGGAGAAATGCCGGAATGTGAGAGCGGGGAAAACGGGAGATCTCCGAGAAAACCCGCCAGGAGAGACCCCACCGGGAATCAAAAACCCAGTTCACCTAGGCGGGAGACGAGTAGTCTGACCACTACACCACACCGCGGTCCCAAAGACCCAGGAAAGTGTTAAAATGGTTGCTGAAGATTATCGAAAGGCGATGACTTTAAATTGGCATGCTTTTAAAAATTCTTGTACACATATTTATATATATAACTCATACGTATATTAATCTTACGTGTGCTACACTAAAAATAAAAATATCATATAATATAACACTGCTTCCACTAGCAATGTGAAGCATCACCCCACGAACAGATTAACCAACAGGTCATCTCACAATCAAATCATATTCACAACAGCTAGCTTTATTTTAAGAACTAAGTTGAATTAACATTAGTTTATATTTTATCATTGAGTCATCAGACAATAATTATTCCAAACATATTAAGAGTGTGCTAACAGCATTCGTTAGAATGAAGCAGCCTATGTTGTATGATTTTGCAGATATTGCAGATACAACAGCAATCAATGCCCAACGAAAATGTACGTCTACCTAACTATAATAAACCAGAAATTAAAATGTTTATGGTATTCAAAAGTGGCTGTTTTGTGTGATGTGTTTACTTTAGATGTGGAAGGAAGCAAGACTGCAGCCTTGTTACTTCATTCCTTTCTTTCGTCTCTTCCATCATACTTCCCACCTCGTGCGAATGCTAAATTGGAAGTTGATAGTTTCGTCCCGTAGGATAAGTTGCTCGCAGTCAAGTTCCGTTGGCTCGCGTCCAGCAGAGCCGTTCTTCGCCTGCTTCAGCCCCGGGCCGCGGTGAGATTCACTGCCCCTGCGGTCGCGCAGTTCACGTAAAAATGGTCCCCGCGGCTTCACAAATGCCGTCGCACTACCAGGCTGCCTGGACGCGCGCCAATGAAAATGACTGTTTTGTTGTCTAGCATCTGTTCCTCGGCATCTCGTCGAGTCACGAGTGAAGTAGCCGGACGTTTTATGTTGCCTCCCCGCGTGACGATGTCTAGAACCTGAGTAGTTTTTAACTGCATCTTGTTTATAGTTTCACCTCACGCTAGCAGATCTCGGTGTGTATTGATTTAGAGGATGACCTATTTACGGAAAGATTTTTAACTGAAAATGCAAACCCCCAGAAAAGTTAAGAGTAACTAAGATATTTATGTTTATATAGGCAGTTCGTGATTTAGCACTTTTGAAATCAACATTTGAAAAAACGTCACTTTCCATAATTGCGCACATTTAGCCTAACTTCCGACTGAAATACTCATGGTAAAGTTGGCAGCAATTTAGGAAAAGTAATCCAATGTTCAACGTCGCATTAACGATGTGATGTTTAAATTTGTGGTCTCTGAGTTAATTTATTGCTGTTTGTTTAACTCACTTAACAGTAATTGCTAGCAATTCCCTTGTTTTGCATGATCGATGCACGAATAAAGAATTAGGAATCCACGACGGTGTTAACTTTACATACGGCAGGTTAAGGGCCTCTAAAAGTGCCCAACTGCGAACAGCCTGTGGAAAGGTTTTCATGTCATGTAAACAAGTTGCAATGCAGCATATATCCGTGCGGGGGTAGTTAGAACTTCTCCCCTTCAACGCACCATAGTGACGCATGCGTTTGACTCCAAGAAAGAGAAGGAGCTATGATTAGCGTTAATTGACTTGGCTCGCCGCATGATGGCGTCACGGGCAAAAGTAAGTGACCTTGTGTGGGGCGAGAGAACTGCTTTAAAACAGCAGAGAAATTCTCTTGTGACTTCCTTTCTTGTATAATTTCCTGTTATCATCAGTATCTGAAGTACATGTTATTTTCTTAGGTCCATAAATTAAGAACAGATTAAGCAGTTTTGTTTAGAAAAATATGCCGACTTCACATATTTTGCAACTCAATTCAAATGTCAGGTATGCGAGCGGCTTAATTAAAGCGTCACACATAAAATATTTAAATATGTAAATACGTTTTTCAGTTTTAATTTTTGTCCTTTCCGTGATTTATGTTTCACTAGTTGTGCCCGCGGCTCCGCTCGCGTGGACTAAAGAATTATTGTTTAAGTTTTTTTTTTTATAAAGTTTAATATTACTTAGTGTCAATCTTCTATACATATTTTAAAACTCAACGCCTCTCTGTCTGTATGTTAGTGCACTTATCACTCGAGAACCACTTGTCCGATATATATTAGCTATGTTCTCTGGCCAGGTTTTAGTATATATTTTCTTACGTAAAGTAACATAAGGAATAAGCAGTGACGATAATAGTGAATCAAGTCGGAAAAAAGTTTTCCGCCAGCACGCTCTCTTGCAATACGCTGTTTAAATCGTTAAAGATGGAAAAATATAATGTAGTAAAGAATTGTGTAGAATAAAAATACCTAAAAAAAACTTCGCGGTGGCATATATCTATCTATAACAAAGAAATACTAATAAGCGTTGCGGTTGTGTGCAATTCTAATCTATTATATGAAGTTTCCCTGATGTAGGTTGAATCTACTATGTTATCTGGTAGGTATTGGTAGGCCTATGCTTTTTATACTTTTTCCTGACAATGTCTGCACTTGCTTTTCAATTTCAATGAGTGTATGGTGAAAAACTTCGTCATTGAATGTTGCTTGTGAATTAAATGGTAAAATTGCTTATTAGTATTTCTCTGTTATAAATAGATATATGCTACCGCAGAGTTTTTTTTTGTCTTTTTATTTTACACATTTCTTTACTGCATGATATTGTTCCATCTTAAACGGTTTAGACAGCGTATTGAAAGAGAGCGCGCTGGCGGCAAAATTTGTTCCGACTTGATTCACTATTATCGCCACTGCTTATTCCTTATGTTACTTTACGTAACAAAATATACACTAAAATCTGGCCAGAGAACATAGCTATGAACTAAAAAAAAAAAAAGTAAATTAGATAAGTGGTTCTCGAGTGATATGTGCACTAACATACAGGCAGACAGAGAGACGTTGAGTTTTATAATATGTATAGATAACTTGCTTGTGACACGTCGATTTTCTTTATTAACACTGTTGGATAGAATAGTAAACCACTTTAAAAAAATTAAATTAGAGAGTTTTGACTATTTTAACATTGCAGCAAAAGTAAGTAAGTCGTTCTAGCTAGAGTATCGGGTCGGATATGGAATAAAAACCATTTACATCAATGGAAACCTTTTACAAACATAAATATCTTTAAAAACGCTAACTTATGGTACAATTTGGGCTTTAATATTTGAAATATTAGTAACTCAAGATTTTTAAATATTTAAGTGGTATCCTACCTAACTCTGCATTCTTCTGCACTTTAACTATCTGTTAACAATTTTTATTTCAGTATCTGTTATTTCTTCTTAATGTTTTCTGTTAAAAGTTTGAAAAACTTTCTCTATTATGTTAATGTAAAGTAATGTTGACCAGCTTCGCCTTTTGTTTGCGTTATGGAAACTCACGTTTATCCTGAACGTCAATGCGAATATCAAGAACCAAACGTTTGACAAGCGGAAAGTTGCACCAAGAAAACCTATGAAACCAAACTTTAAAACAGCTTGTTTTTACTGCCCGAGATAAAGTCAACATGGGTGGATCAGGAGTGCCAAAAGTAAAAAACGCTTCTCCATCTGTCTGATCGAGAGAGAGCTGTCGATTCTGGTCAGTTTGAAGAATGCAAATAGGAACACTCCAGGAAAACAGGACGTTACCAAAACGAAAATCTCCTTTTGAATCCGAGGTCACTAAGGTGTCTTAGGTTCTAGGTTGGAATCCCAGGAAAACCATAATACGTGTGCGTCTTTTGCAGATGTAAGTTTAGTGTATTATGTAATCCATACCCCAATTAACATCATAACAAATACACAACTAATTTTTTTAATTTCATCTTACCATCTTTGAGGTGGAGGAGTAGCATTAAATTTCTCAGCCAACCATGGTCATCCGACATGAAGTGCAATATTGTCTTCTTTCAAAGAGCATCAGTCGTTAGTTGACCGTGTAGTACAATTTGCTTTTCCACCAGTTGATCAAAACTTAACTGTGGCAATGTTCCAGTGAGGCCTGGCAACACCACGTGCAACATCTGCTTCAAGACATTTGCGTGCAACTCGGCTCTGGAGATACACTACCGAAGCCACACCAAGGAGCGACCCTTCAAGTGCACCGTGTGCGACAGAGGGTTCTCCACGAAGGTGAGTCCTCATCTCGATGGATGAACTGTTGCTGTGTACCTACTGTGTCTATGTTGAGACGAATCCAAGCGAAAGGCCTGCTCTCATAGGTGTGGCCAGAAGTGGTCTATATTCTGTTTGCAGTGGTCCCATTCCAAAGATTCAGTAGCCAACTCTTTAATTTAACACCCAGTGGGGCCAATGGTTGCATATATGTACGTATCTCTCGTGCAATCAAACTATTAAAATTAAAAACATAATGAACCTCACTCTAGTTTATCACGTATTTTGGGATCGTAAGCAACACGGGAGATTGTTAGTGTGTTTGATCACTCTCCTAATGGATGTTTATTTGGCATACCTTGGTCACTCTTTAGTCACGCCTTTGTCTGTACATCAGAGACCGTTGCAAATTAATCTGCAAAAATAACTATGAAATAATTTTATATGATTTTTAAACGTAATCAGCGCTGCTAATATTCTTGAAACATTTATTTATGTACTTTTATATGTTAAGTGTCGTGAGTCACGAATGGTTACGGTACTTAAATGTAGACGATTAGAAAGATGCCCTTTATGTATTATCATCTCGGATTCAAGCAAAATCGCTGATCATCTAGCAAACAGATAACTTTAAATGTGTCCATAACTTTTGCATGATTTGTATTTTTCACCATAACTATAATGATTTATAAATTTCTTTGTATTTAAATTTGAAAGGGGAGGAATACAATGAGCCAAGTCAATTCAGTATAAAGAAATAGTGTCTTATTTCAGTTAAAGTGCTAGACATTTGTTGTAAAATATGTTGTTAAATAAGTAGTCATATATACTTTTCGAACTTAAAACACTCTGAATAGATGTTAACCTGAAAAACGTACTGTGTTACCGGGAATAATCTTCTCTGAAGATTTGCTTATCCGAAGATATATTTTATCTGACTTATTCCAAAAGGTAATCAAACAATTAACTAAAACGTTAAAGTAACTTACGTTGCTTAACAATGTAGTCAAAATTATTTTAATAAAATTTTAGTGACACAGCTTTCGACAATATGTGGGTACATTAGGTTAAATAGAGTTCGTATTGGAAAGTTAATTCATTGGGTTTGCACAGCCTAAGCTATCGGGGTTGGCTTGCGTGCTAAACTACCCAAAAAATTGGATCTAAAAACGGCACATCCATGTATGTATCAATTTCATACTGGGTATTAAAACCCATGCGTGTGTGTAGACTACTAACTGATAATAGACTGCGAACGCAGATACGTTGCAGTTAATAATGCTGTGTTGGCCGGGGTAGGAGTGTAACTGTAAAATACGAGTGGCTGTGGTGGGTTATTAAGGGTAGGGGGGCACTGGAATGAGCAGAGTGGCTGTTATTCTTGGTACAATAGCATCTCAAGAGGAGGGGTCGGGTGGAGATCATGACAAGGATTTGTTCCATCTGAAATTAGCTGCTGGAACGC
Organism: Clitarchus hookeri; assembly: GCA_002778355.1. Taxonomy (NCBI): domain Eukaryota; kingdom Metazoa; phylum Arthropoda; class Insecta; order Phasmatodea; family Phasmatidae; genus Clitarchus; species Clitarchus hookeri. The sequence continues at coordinate 134,270 of NQII01000517.1, read as the reverse complement.
AACCAGAAATAAAGTGGCATCACATTTATTATGGCGTTGAGTTAGCCCACGTCTCTTCACGTACGAGTGTCGCTGAGGCCCCTTGTGTTTTCAAAGTCTTGTTGTGAATGATTTATCTGCATGATCTTTCCCCCGTTTGTTTACTTTGATGTTGTGTACCTTTAACATGTTACGTGACACGCTTATCATTACCAACTTCTATGGTTTCTTTCCACACAGCATGGTTTGGAGCATTCAGATTTGGATCTGTGATGGCATAAATGGTTCAAAACAATTTAAATACATTTCTTATGTCCGAGTGACAGTTTTTTTTTACAGTTATTACCTTAGCTTGAGTAAATTATGCTTTGTTGTGTAAGAAATATGTAGGAGTTGATTTTGATGTGTCAGTTTAAATCCTAAACAGAATAAATAATTTTATGATAAGTAACTATGTTTATAAACTTCTACTGGGAATATATGTAAGTTTAGAGTTTGAAAATGTCCACATTTTACTCAACCCAGTCATTATAATTTAGTTTGGCGGCCTACCTTGAGATATGCAATTGAAATGCATTACTTTTTTTTTTTTTAACTTTGTTCTGTTTTGATGAATGCTTGTTTTTCTTTGTGCTGTGTTTGAAACTATGTTAGCTTGCACAAATACAGATTGTAGTAAATGGTTCTGACACTAAAATTAACTTTTCTTTTTTTTTGTTATCAGGTTTCTTAAATTCTTGGGAAAGGAGAGGATTACTCTTGCTGAAATATGTGCCTTGGTTTTCGTGTACATGTCAGTGAAAGAAACTGTGGTTTTGGATTAATTTCAGGGCTATACAGATCCACTTGATGCCCAACCAAACCATGCTTGTATGTGTGACCACTGGGGTCAGTGGCGTATCCAGCAGGGGTTCGGTGGGGGCCGGGATATTCAAACGACACAAGCCAAGCCTAAAAGAACGAGAAAACGCAATGAGGAGAGTAGGAAACAAAATGGCGGCTCTAAGAAGTACACGGCTAGAATACCCCCGCTCCCTCTGCTAGGCAGCACTGGATACGCCCCTGACTGGAACCCTTTGTTGGTAAGGGGACTGCTTTATACATTCGCTTGCACTATCACACCTTGCACTACTATAAGGTTCACCTGAGAGCATGTCGGCTGTTCACGGTAAACTGAGCACTTTGCAAAGCCCTGCTTCCTATCTACTTGTGTGCACATTGTGTGCTCTCCCGCCATATGCCTGATCGCTTTATTCGTACGTCGGCCAAGTAAAACTGCGAAATTATTAAAGCAGTAAATATTTGACAAAGTAGCTGATTCTTATACACTTTAATGCACTGAAAAAAGCAAAGCAGAAGAAATCTTTCAGTATTCACAAATGCTTCCCTACCATTTTTATTTCAATATTAAGACATACTTTCTCTCCGCCGTTACCAACTTTTCTGGGTGCATGTCGTTTAACGTGTCCGTTCAAATATACGCATATATGTCCGTGATGTTTTTCGAACGTTTATTTAAAAAGTACTCGGTTAACCGTGAACAGCCTATAGTTTTATTGCAACCATTATTTACTTGCTCAGCATTTTTCAGCCTGAAAGCGTCTCAAGAAAATCTTTTATAATTTCACCTACTTCAATTATCTGCATGTTCTCGTTTACTTTGTATGTTAAGTAATTGAACTTATAAAAGATTTTGTATGCGCAGTTAGCAGTTGTTTAAAGAGTTTACAGCATAATGAAATGATCTCCTGAATGAAATGGCGATATAATGNCTCAAGAAAATCTTTTATAATTTCACCTACTTCAATTATCTGCATGTTCTCGTTTACTTTGTATGTTAAGTAATTGAATTTATAAAAGATTTTGTATGCACTGTTAACAGTTGTTTAAAGAGTTTACAGCATAATGAAATGATTTCCTGAATGAAATGGCGATATAATAATAATAGTGCTGATTTTTAACGAACGTGAAATGAGGCGTTTGGGACACTGAAAATGAGTTAAAACAAAATTTTGTNGATAATAGTGCTGATTTTTAACGAACGTGAAATGAGGCGTTTGGGACACTGAAAATGAGTTAAAACAAAATTTTGTTTGCAGTTAACTAACTCTCAGAATTAAAAATGATATGTTGGCATCTTGACGATGGGGTATAATTTGAATCATGTTTATCATACACTACTGGTAGATCATATACNAAATGATATGTTGGCATCTTGACGATGGGGTATAATTTGAATCATGTTTATCATACACTACTGGTAGATCATATACTACCACGCTCTAGCTTAGTCACTGCAATTGCATGGTAAAATAGCTGCATTACGCTTCACTGGTGCCAAGTATTCTGCTTNCACGCTCTAGCTTAGTCACTGCAATTGCATGGTAAAATAGCTGCATTACGCTTCACTGGTGCCAAGTATTCTGCTTGGTGTCACTTATTGACACTGCAGTCACGCATGCACATTTACATCTCAAAATTGTTCGTCAGCATGTCGGCTAAATAAGCTCCTGTAGTCTATTGTACTTTAATTTTAAGGGCATTGCAGTAAACACACTTTAGGTGTGTCTATCTTATAAGTTTTGTGGTAAATGTTAATGCAACCTTAATATGAGTACTGTTAACCATGTCAATGTCAAACAGGCATAAAGGACCGTTCCGAAAGTTAGTGGACTGAGATAACCATTCAAAGTCGGAGTCTGTAGTTTGTTGTAGCTTTCGTTTTCGCCTATCTAGTCACCGTTTCCAGCAATGCACTAGCTTCTCAAAAAACATGTTGCAAACCATTTTCTGAGAGTCGGTGTAAAATTGTGGATGTGCTAGTTTTCACTTCCTGGTCCGTTCAGAATTAATTTACTCTTGACTCTTCCTTAAGGGGCCCGCCTACATGGCGCTTGAACTGCGTTGCATTGTGTTTGAAATACACGTTTTTCCACGCAACTATTAGACGTGCGTCCAATGTGCTGATATACGAAAATAAAGCACACGTCATACGAGGCCTGTTCAGTGCTTTCAAGACGTCACGCACGTTAGAAACACCATCCCATAGCTGAAAATGATTTTTCAAGAGTTGTAACTTAAAATATACGCATTAGATGCATACAAAAACACCCAGGCCGCTGCATTGAATCTTTCTACAGACATTCCACCGATAAGATGATGGGATCACCGCAGAAAGTCCCATAGGTACACGTGGGCCGCGGTGGTGTGGTGATCAGACTACTCGCCTCCCACCAAGGAGAACTAGGTTCGTTTCCCGGCGGGGTCACTGCTAGATTTTTGCACGTGGGAATTTTGCCGGACGACGCCTATGGTTGGCAGGTTTTCTCGGGGATCTCCCGTTTCCCCTGCTCTTGTATCCCGGCGCTGCTCCATACTCTCTTCACTTCACCCTCATCGACTCTCAAGAGCCCGATGTTATGAGCCTCCCAAATTTCTCCACTCTACTCCCCCCATAGATACACGCAGCACGAGGACATGTGCACAAGTTTAGATTTACGCTTTGTGGCGATGTCGCACTTGATGCGCGTTGCAGTGGCGCCCTTATCGCTCCCGCATTTCTCTACCTCAGATGCGTAAAATATCTCCAAGTAGGCAGGCCCTTAAAGATAAATCGCTATAGTAAAATATTACGCTTAGTGGGAAATCCCAGATATCACAGGGTGCGAGGTCTGTGATGGTCTGATATTCCCCCACAGATGTTCTCCAAATCTTCCATAGCATGTCGTGCCACGTGTGGTCTAGCGTTATCATAAAGAAAAACATTTGTTATGAAGCAGTTAAGGTCTGTTTTATTGCGAATTGCATTCCTCATTGCATTTGCAAAACATACGTGTCGTAAGAGTGGTTATTGATGGTATACCTCCTCCCCCTCCGCCAATGTAATACACACTACAGTTCAACTTCTATAATGAGCAAAAAAAAACGATTTCCTGTTGATATGACCCACATAAACAAAGCACGCCATACGCTATCTTCATTGGCGACATTCGCAGAATCGCTTCCATAGAGTCGGAACAGTGTTACCAGTCCACTATCTTTCGAAACGGCCCCCTTAATTAACGCTAGCACAAATCTGAATTTAAAAAAAAAACATTAGAAATTGACAGTGATTAACAAATAGAAGATGTGAAAAAATTAGTTGAATCATTAAATGTCATAATGTATCTCATTCATTCATTCATACATTTTTATTTAAAATACTGTATCACTTTCCATACCAAGCTCTCGATATTGTTTATTTTAATCATGTAATTATTTTGCAAATCACAATTAGTGCTACTCTTACGTCATGTGTTCATTACAAAATTAGTTCTGTATCATTCTGTACTTTCTAGCCCTTACATCCAATGTTTGTAAAAATTGGCTGTCAAGAAATTACGCCCTTTGCCATTTAAGAAGTGTTATTCTTTAAATGCAATGGCAAATCCGCTGAAGGTTGTTATTGGTGTTTGTCATATTACAACAACCTTGGCAGTGTCCAAATGAAAGTTTATAATAGTTTTACCTTTCAATTTTTGCCTCTGTAGTGTGACGGCTAAAACGCCTCGCTACCCAACTGATGAGTTGTGGGTTCAAATCCCACCTTTAACCTCTGGGCATTACACGTATTATACATTGAAAATAATAGTAATTCAACAATTAACCATGTTTNAATCCCACCTTTAACCTCTGGGCATTACACGTATTATACATTGAAAATAATAGTAATTCAACAATTAACCATGTTTGCAGTCAACTAAAATTGGTATTAAGAAATTTCTGACAACTATATTGATTTTTTATATTTTCCTATCTTCTGTCAGTGTCGATCAGTCACAAGCAGGCGTTTCCCAGATACGGTAGTTAGAGCAAAACGAAATTGTGAAAGGANATCTGTCAGTGTCGATCAGTCACAAGCAGGCGTTTCCCAGATACGGTAGTTAGAGCAAAACGAAATTGTGAAAGGAATGTGTGATTAAATGAACTACTTTGTTCCGTCTTTATATTTCCGTTTGTTTTAAGGGGGAAAAAACCGTCATAGTACATGTGCGATGACCGATCACGTGAAAATAAATATTCGTTGCTATTAATTTTGACGTAATTACTAGGCAATGAACTCGCATAAAATAATTTTTTCTCTAAGCGCACACACCTAAAGTTTTGTGGTTCAATAGATTTTTAGTATTGTCTTTAACACTAACGACCACATAGCGAGGTCACGGAGAGTTAAACCAGTGGGCTTGCGTTCGATTCCAGGCCCAGCCACTATGGCTTCGGTTTTCTTGGGTTTTCCGAAATCACTCCAGGTTGAATGCTGGGCCTGTTCCTTCAGGCAAATTTCTTCCTTATTTCCTTAACATCTAGTGTTCATCTGCTAGGCCTTATCGCTGGTCGAGGGACTCAAAAATTCCAAATAAAATAATAAATATCATGTAATTCTGATTCAGTGAGGTACCAGCCTTTAAGCAGACGTTTAAGGTTATACTACTGTACAAAGTTAAGTGAAACCCTAATAAATATGTTAAACACACGCTTTCTTATCGACGCAGCAGCTTCAAGGTCGAGGAGTCAGTTCGGACGAAACTTGTACAAGCGGATAACATGCAACCTAAAGAATTTTCTAACTGCCAGTTGACAGTAAGAGTTAACACGAACAGCCAAACTACACATAACAGCGGAATCGAAAAAAATTGTGCGAAGCAAGGGAAAATATGTTACAAGTATTCTTGGTTTATCAGTTGTAGGAATGCACGTATGTTGTGAAACATGCCATAGCCTGTATTTGCAAAGGAGTGCACTTGTTTGACAGTTCTGAAAGTATTTTCTTGTGCGCAGTTATTTTCACGGCATATCTTCTGTTGACATACTGGGCGGGCTGACAGTCAACTGAGCGTATGTAAACATCGTCTGTGGTGGGGTGAGACACCGCTGTATATACTAAGTGTTTCTGAAACATGGGGACAAACTTCGGCAAGCAATTCCTTACGAAAATATAAGACGAAAATATACGTACAACTTATCCCCTAAAGCGATTATTAAGGCTGCTATTCGCCTCCAAAATTTAAGTTTTAACATGCGTTTAGTTGAAAATATCAGCAACCACTTGTGATTAAGCAAGAAATCGGTGAATGGTATTTNTTAAGTTTTAACATGCGTTTAGTTGAAAATATCAGCAACCACTTGTGATTAAGCAAGAAATCGGTGAATGGTATTTCGTATAAAGGAGACCTTACACCTCTAAAAACGCTATCAGTAATATCATCCCCCTTCCTTTTGGAAACGACTGTTCGGCACCCTATGTCTTCACCAAACTGTGTAACACTACGTTATAAGAAATTCTTAAAGACAGCCTGTGAATCAGCATGTCTAAATTAACAAAAAACGTGGTCCTGTCGGAACATTCTCACGTGAACCGTTTGAGAACTAATTCACGTTGAACGATCAAAACAGAACGTGTGTTGCATTGCATACCTTGAAGACAAGCCACAATGCAAAGCAAGGCCATTTAAATGAGAANTTAAGTTTTAACATGCGTTTAGTTGAAAATATCAGCAACCACTTGTGATTAAGCAAGAAATCGGTGAATGGTATTTTGTATAAAGGAGACCTTACACCTCTAAAAACGCTATCAGTAATATCATTCCCCTTCCTTTTGGAAACGACTGTTCGGCACCCTATGTCTTCACCAAACTGTGTAACACTACGTTATAAGAAATTCTTAAAGACAGCCTGTGAATCAGCACGTCTAAATTAACAAAAAACGTGGTCCTGTCGGAACATTCTCACGTGAACCATTTGAGAACTAATTCACGTTGAACGTTCAAAACAGAACGTGTGTTGCATTGCATACCTTGAAGACAAGCCACAATGCAAAGCAAGGCCATTTAAATGAGAATTTTTCGGGGCACACAGCTCCCTTAATAACTACTTTACGAGAAAAGCGGTACTTACATTTTAGTCTTATATTTTCGTCAAGAATACACTGCCGAAGTTTGTCCTCGTGTTTTATTAACACGTTTATATATAAAAACAGCTGTAACAGGACTGCCTGCAGATCTGTCAAAAAAGTACTCTCGTTCGTGAGATAGTCTCTCCCCATCCCTTCCAACCTTTCCTCGCTCAGGTAATTAATTATGTGTCATACTGAATTAGACTATAGCACCCACCAAGGCGAACCGGGTTCGATTCCCGGGNGGGGGGGGGGGCATCACTGCCCTGATTTTTGCACGTGGGAGTCTTGCCGGACGATGCCGTTGGTCGGCGGGTAAACTCAGGGATCTCCCGTTTCCCCCGCCCGTGCATTCCGGCGCCGCTCCACGCTCACCTCGTTTCACCCTCATCGGCTCTCGAGGCCCCGATGTTAAGAGCCGTCCAAATCTCTCCACTCCACTCCAGCGCCCGATCGCGACGTGTCCAGATCCGTGGATCAGCAGTCGTGTGTGTTCGAACAGGGAAACATGAAGCAGCACATGCTGACCCACAAGATACGGGACATGCCGTCCCACCTGTTCGAGCCGAACAAGCCAGGGCCGCCGCCCTTGGCGATGAGCGACGACTCCAGCAACGTGGAGGAAGCGAGGCAGCCGCCTCCGCCGCACCTGCCGCCCCCGCACCACGACAAGCCCGACCTGGGCATCAAGAGGTCACCCCCCGAAGGAGAAGGAGGCCTCCCCATACCAAAGCGACCACCAGGTGAGGCGCAGCTCGTCTTTGTCGTAGCTTCGAACGTAACTAGACGTGTACTGGAAACGTCTGAGCCGTATCCGAGTTCGTGGGCGATGGAGGTCTCGATAGAGATAAAATAACTAATGTTAACTTATTTACAACTCTGTAAGAGTGCACATATACAGGCTGTTCACGGTAAACTGAGCACTTTTGAAAGCCCTGCTTAAGATATACTTGTATGTACATTGTGTATTCTTCCGCCATATTTAAAATTAACATTGTCATGACCCTGGCCACTTTATTCACGCGCCGATCAAGTGAAACTGAAATTATTAGAATATTAAATATTTTACGCATTGCTAATTTTCACACTACATGATTTTTAAAAAATATAAAGTAAAGTAAATCGTTTCAGTACTCACAAATGTTTACCTAACAATTTTATTTAAAGATCAGATATCGAACTACATTTCTTCCGTCGTTGCGCATGCCACGGAATGTGCCAGTTAAAATATATGCAGACAGGGGCAGTGACATTTTTGAAAGGTTGATTTCAAAAGTGCTCAATTAACTGTGAACAGCCTATATTAATTACAACATTGAAATTTCTATATTTTCTATTGACAGCTATTACTATCAGGGAGCGCAATATTTATTCCAATATCGGTTATAACTGAAGTTCTTATCGCTGTCTTCATACTAGCTACAGTAACTCAATCCCTACATGTTCGTTATCTTAAATCGGCGTCATTCCAAATGGTTGCCACTCACGCATCAAGTCCCACTTCCCCGAAGTCGAGTTGTTTGGTCTCACTCGCCACTCTCCCGATGCTCGCAGGCTGCAATCGCTGGTCACTGCGTCGCCTATCATTCCTACGGCACCGACGGCCGTACAAGGTTGCCGACACACAGGCACGCCGCGGCTTATACAGCTGAGTCGACCTAGCCCAGAAGGTTCTTCGCATCTCGAGTGGTGCGGAGGGTGGCGGCGACCAGAAAATTCGCGCAGCGACACTTACGTTCCAGAGACGGCAGTGGCATCAGTCCCAATAGCCTTATCGCAGCAGGTGTTAGTGTTACTGGGCGCGCGCTCTGCTGGGCTTCCCCTTCCCCTGCCACGCACGCGCGAGAGGGGGCAGGGGAAGGTCGGAAAGACAAAGGGCCCGCTCGTAACATCTTCGAAAACATGCTACTTGCTTGATCTTGTTATGATTGGAAGGGCTAGTATATGACTCAGGTTATTTCTCTGCAGGCCGATCACACACGTCCGACTTTATAGAGTATCAGATTCCCCACTGGCCCAGTGAAATGGGATAGTAGTGTTATGCATGCACGACACCCAACAACGGGAAAAAATCTCGGGCATTTCTACAATACGCTGACTTTTAAGAAGCAGTCAACTTTTCCTTCGATAAACAATCGTCTCTCAACATAACTGACCGTGGACGTGCTGCACAACTCCACAACTTTCAGTGTTTTTTTTTTTTGTATAAACCTCTTACTCAGTATGCGTAATGCGTTTTCACCCATCAGCTGAACAACAAACGCCAACGCTAATGCTTGAATCTTATTTCAGTGCTGTGATGAACGCATTTTATACTCAGAAGTGCTGTCTTGATTAGACTCAAGTGTGAGTGAATAGCTGGATAACAATATCAGTATCCTGAAAATTGATGATACCAAAAGAGTAAACTGCGACTGGACTGAAAAATTTACCGCTGATCCAGTTCGCGCACTGTAAAGTTTGCCGAGTCATCAAAAATGTATTAATGATAAATACAAGGTAATATTTGAGAGATGGCGAAAGGAAATGCGCGGCAGTCTGCATTTTAACTTTTATATACAACTTTTCGAATGGTTTTCATTGTGTCATCTAAGCAAAATATTTCTCTTCGATGATTGTCTGAGCACCATGTAAGATTTGGTACATTCATATTTAAAACTCTTTGGTACAGCGCGTAAGGTACTAAACATTATGTTAGCGACGATATTCTGTCTCACACACACTTATCCATGATTGCACGAAATTCATTTTTAAAGGTTCTGAAAATTTTATTGTAGAATGGATCACATTTCTAGTTGAGAAACACAGTACAAATAAATACCTGCAGTCTAACATGTAGGTGCATTTACTACATTTACCAGATACTCAGCCACTCACTTGCAGATCTCTGTTTGCTGAAAGGTTAGATACATGTAAAGTGAACGACATACATATTTTGATATGACTGCACTGAAATATTTTGCTGATTTTTATCAGCTTCTGTGTGTGACCGTAGCTTGTATACAGCACACGGCTATTCTCATGTCTTCGTCTAGTACGCACTCTTCCTTGACTGCTTTAGAAGCGACAGTTTTGAAATCAGAACATTGTGAGAGACGATCTGTACTGTAAGATAAAGAAATGAAAATGATAAAAAAAAAAATATTATAAGTAACTGAGAGATGATATCGAGGTTCGGTAAATGGAGGTAAGTAATAAACAAAAGTTTGAAAAACAAAATGACATCTATATTTTCTTTTTATTCAGTTTTAAATTGAATTTAAATATAGATATTTTCCAATGTCATGATCATACACTCTTTCTCCACAGCAACAACACCGTTACAATATATGGCATAAATGATCGTGCAAATAAATAAAGGTTACCAAATTATAAGCAAACTAGCAGTGGTGTAAAATTTAAAATTTCTGTTGGTTGTATTTTGTATCCTAGGCTATATTTTATTTATATAAACCTCAGTCCTCATGCATTTTTGTTGTTTTAACAATTTTTCCCTTTAAAAAGTATGCATGGTTTGGATTTGAGTGCATAATGCATTGTAATAATTAATAACCATTATAATACTAAATCACCACAATTAATAAATCCCTTCTAATTTACTCATTAACTCATAACAGATCTGTGATAAAGTGATGAACTGTTGTTTTACATTTGTAGACTGGGTTTTACTGTGTGAAGGAGTTTGGGTGATGTAGCACTCATGGCTGGTTGAAACACGTCCATTCTACTAGGTTTCAATTCCATTTGATTCACCTTTTAACTGGTTCAGAGCTAAAGGTGATCAGTATAACACGGTGAGGTGGAATATTAATAACTACTTTTGGATCTTTGTGTAAGACTAACTGAGGTTTTGACTTTAAAAAAATTTTCCCTGCACACACTAGGAGCGCCACAGGTTTGGGATTCTGACTGCCATAACTTCGCCAACATATGATCATCGTACGTTCGCAGTAGTGTATGTGCGTGTTAAGGTGTGCTTGTGGGTGTTTTTTGCAGGCCTGGCCAAGCACTTGTGTCATGTTTGCAATAAGAACTTCTCATCATCTTCGGCTCTGCAGATTCACATGCGCACGCACACAGGCGACAAACCATTTCGCTGCACTATCTGCCAAAAAGCCTTCACCACTAAGGGAAACTTGAAGGTAACTATCCCCTTCGCTGTACACGCCTTCTTCTTTCCTATTGCCATCATTCGTGGCGTACACAGCTGACATTTTGCATTATTTTAGCTGTGGACCACTGAAATCGTTTGTATTGTTTCACATATTTGACATGGTTGATAAATAATAACTTCGTAAATGTATTATTTTACAGTATTATTTAGTAGCACGTTACGTGGAGCACACATTACATGATGTTGAACATGACAATGAAACCATATGTAGCCCAAGTAATCATATAATTCATACTTATTCATAGGACTAACGTAAACATCATTAAGTTTTGGAAATAGTGTAAATATAAAGAGTCAAAATGTTTCAGATAGAAAATACAAGAACTGGGATTATTCTGAATATGAAGTCTCTCGGATATAACCGATAATTTGCAAAAAAAAAAAGTACAGCCGTCCGAGTTATTTGTTATAACTATGGAAGACAACGGTAACCACTCTTATTAGACTCACAAGTGTATATAATCTCAAACCTCAATGCATGTTTCAAATGGTTTTATTAACACATCTGCCGTGCTACTTTTGTTATGATTTGTAAGATTTTATTAACTATTATTTTGTGTAGCATTTACACATTTAACATATATTTATTAATTATGAGAATTAGAATAAAAATTAACTGATACTAACAAACTAGCGTAATTTTACATTTATGTGGTTAACTATTATTTATCGCCTGTAAAAACATTTAATTATAATGTGTTCATTACTATGATTTTCCTGTTATAAAAATATTCTGCCAATCTTTCTGGCACTATCGATTCAGAATGATTCAATATTTGAAGAAGTTTTTAAAGCTGTTTTCTTATGTGTACAGAGTTTAGGGCCGTTCGCGCGGGTGGGGTTTTGAGTTATAAACCGCTCCTGTGAAGTTTCAAAAATAAAACACAACTTAGAATATTAACAAGTTATAAACAAACTGTGCCAATATAAGTTATTAACATCGTTTAAAAAGTGATGCTATTTCGTTATCACTCGAGTATTTGTAAATGGACTGTACCATAAAATTAAGTTAGTTGTGAAATTGAAGTCAATGTTGATATAGCTTTGTCCGTATTATAATTACACATACCATTTTCAAATTCTGTGCATGGGCATTACATCATTAAATCCATTTACTGTTAAACCTATTGTGTTTGAAAGGGTTGGGGATTGATCCCTGTCATCTTGGATTTATAGTTTTTTCTCCAAAATCTGGCGTTTTGTCGGCCGACAGGGCGTAGGATATTGGGTATGGGCTATATTATAGCTTAACACACTTCCTCAAATCGTTATGGTATAGTTTCTCTTCCTATGGTGGTTCGCTTAAAATAATCATTTCGTTCTTCTCAGCTGATTCCTTTTATAAAGTAATGAAGGCTCACTGCCTGCAACAGATTCAGAACGTTTGGGAAACTATTGTCTGTCGCGCCAACAGTTTTGATTTGACCTCTGGAACAGAAGGTATAGTGAGAAAACTGCCGAGTCCAAGATGGAAGGAACCAATGCCCTTTTACAAGTTTCGTTGCAAACTGTGGCTGTGATTTCGACGGTAAGTGCAAAAGGAGTTGGGGTGTGTTGATGTGCGTACAGGTGCACATGGGGACGCACATGTGGAGCAATGGGGCGTCCCGCCGAGGCCGCCGCATGTCTCTTGACCTGCCGCCCATCCCCATGACGCCGAAGGACTCGGAGTTCCTGCAGAGGAGGCCCGATCTCTTCTACCCTTACCTGCCGGCGCCCTTCCTCAACGGCATGCAGCAGAAGGTGAGCTAGCACTGCAGTGTCCTCAAACTTGCATATCGCTGTAGGCTGTTCAAGGTAAGTTGAGCACTTTCGAAAGCCCTGCTCCGGATCTTCTTGCATCAACATTGCGTGTTCTTCCGCCGCATGTAAAGTTTACATTGTCACGGGCCTAGTCACTTAATTCATGTGTCGGTCAAGTGTAACTTGGAAATTATTAGAAAAGTAAAAAAGCTTTTTACAAATTTAACTATTCTTATATTTATGTGCATAAAAAACAGAAAGCAAAAGAAGCCACAGTTGTTTATCGAAAACGTTTAATTCGACATTAACCCTTTGAGGAGTACGCACGTATATACTCGGGGCTACGTTTATATGGTAATTTCTTTACTCTTGAAGACAAAACTCACACTTTTATAGTTTCACTGTTTTCCTGGACTTTATCAAATTTCAAGTAAAGCTCACAACTGTTCAACCGTTCATCTCGTAGCAATAAAACCGTTATTTTCAACAATTTATTAAATTATCACGATGGATTGTAAAAACCTGTTCCATCTGTCACGACAAATGAATTAGTACAGAGTCAAAGCGCGACTTGATTGACCAACGTCCAGCAAATAATAAACGTTGCAGAGTGCAGTAAGCGTGTCCATTGTATCCAGGACCAAAAGGACGATGGTAAGTGGAAATACAGAGGCAAAACCCGACTTATATTGCTGCAGTGAATAATACAGGCAGTTCACTTCAACATTGTCTTCAGTGACAGTAAATTAGTGCCATCCTCAAAGGGTTGAGACATGGAACTACTTTCCCTTCGTCGTTAGCAACATTACTGGGTGCATTAAAATATATTCAGATAATGGCAGTGGCATTTTTAAAAGGTTTAATTCAAATGTGCTCACTCTACAGTGAACAACCTCCACTTTAGTCTATTCACAATACCTTCACACGTTTCGAATCAAACCTTTGAAAAATCGCTCCGTGCATACCGTGTTTGGTTATTTCCTTCACTGAGAAAAATATGGCTATAGGGATAAGACTTATGTACCCGTAACACATCCAGACTCTTAATATAGGGACATCAATCAGATTGGTTGTCGGTGTCATCTAAATACAAGGGTAAGTAAAAAAAGTAAGTTTCCCTCTTTTGTTGTAAGTGAACGGATAAATATAGGTCAAGATACAAAACACCTTCCCTTTAGTGTAATTTTCTAAACTTACGTAAAGTTAAGCTTCGTTTGCATAAGGCAGAGAAATAGTCCAAAATTGTAACTTTAGCAGTGCTTCAGAAAGAGTTGGAAGAAATCATGAATAGACGGTTCATGTTCACGGTTAATTGAGCACATGAAAACAAACCTTTGAAAAATGTCACTGCGCCACTACCTGCATATATTTTAATGGGCATATTGACTGGCGTGAGCCCAGTAAAGTTGGTAACTATAATTTAAAAGTGTCAAGTAAACATTTGTGAATACTGACATAATTTATTTTGCTTTTAATTTTTTTTGGATGCACGTAAGTGTGTAAGAGTTAGCAAATCTGTAAAATATTTATTTTCCTAATAATTGCACAGTTTTACTTAACCGAGACGCATGAATAAAGTGACAAGGCTCGTAGCAATGCTAATTTTACTTGTGGTGGAAGAATACATAATGTACTTACAAGTAGATCTTAAGCAGGGCTTTCAAAAGTGCTGAACTTATCATGAACAGCCTATACAATATGCGACTCTGCATGTCAGTCCCACCTCCAGGCGGTATCAGCATGGGTAAGAGAAGACTGACGCTAATTGGAGACTGCCTTAGAGGCAGACCTCTTATTCTATCCAGCCTGAAGAATGGAATATGTGAGATGAGATAGGTGTGGAGCAGTGGCAGAAAGAAGACAGGGTAGGAAACGAGAATGCCCCGAAAAAAAAAAACCTTCACTCCACGGTAGTTTCTGCCACACGTGAGAATTCTCGTCAGAAAAATTCCCTCCCATCAGGACCTGGAACTGAACTGGTGACCTCCTGAGGAAGGCAGGACTAATGACTTACCACGAGCAAACTAAGTCATGTTTCGAAACAAAAATAATTAAATAGCACCTCTTAGCATACTTAGTTTTCTTCATCTGACTAAGAAAACCTTGTGTCCAGTAAAACTTAATCATTTTAAGTGGACTTCTGTTGAGCTATGACTTATTTTATTCTCTACACTTAGTTATTGTGGTTGCTATTAATAGATAATAATTTGAATATTTTACTGTGTTATTGTTAATAATTAAACCCTAAGCGTTACTGCCATTGACATACATTTGTACAAGAGGAGTACTTGTAAACTTCCGCTGTTAATTCATCAATTCTGCATTTTAAAGAATTTTCACACACAATTTATGTTTATCTTAGACCTGTAATTATTGTCAAACAGTAAAATATATAGGCCAGTAACTGTTAAATACTATCTTTTTTACTATAACTCTCTCATTACCTGAATTTTCGAGATCTTTGTAGCACTTATTTTTAATTTTGGTACTTCTTCATAAAATGCAAGAGTGAAACTTCTGTTTATTGTAGTTATGCATTTCTAGCATCCATGAGATTATAGATCACATGCTTGAATTTGGTTAAAATTCCCTATTACATTTCTTTAAAAAAATGTGTAGCTTCTAAAGAGCCTCAAAACTGACATCTACACATTAAAATATTGGATTATATATATATATCTCCAGTCAATATTTCTGAATTGGTAGTGATTAGACTACCACTTTCATGTTTTTGTCAGGCACATGTAAGTTAAAAAAATATTTCCATTAAATACTCCCAATTCTCAGTTCTGCCCTCCAAGCAGGAGTGGATCCGGACTCTCTAAGCAGGAGTTGATCCAAACTTTCGATTTTGGCGGTAAAGGGATCATTTTCATATTGTGCATGTGTAGGATTAAACTTTCGATTCGTGGTATGGGATTAGGAGCGCCGTCTCATCAAAATTTTAGGAAACAATAATACATTTATTAAATAGAATCAGTCTATTAAACAACTATGNAGGAGCGCCGTCTCATCAAAATTTTAGGAAACAATAATACATTTATTAAATAGAATCAGTCTATTAAACAACTATGCCATTATTTAATTACAGTTTTAAAACTTTAACAGAACAGTTTCACGTCAACGTGAGGTTTTTTTTNAGGAGCGCCGTCTCATCAAAATTTTAGGAAACAATAATACATTTATTAAATAGAATCAGTCTATTAAACAACTATGACATTATTTAATTACAGTTTTAAAACTTTAACAGAACAGTTTCACGTCAACGTGAGGTTTTTTTTATTGGGGTAGAGTTATGTCCCCTGCAACTCCCCTCCCATCAGGATTCATCCCTGACCTTAAGTGTAAAGGTGGACTCACAACCATCCGTCGCATCCGTCATTTGACCATCCGTCCGGCGGTCACGTGATATTCAACCAATCGCAGGGCAACTTTTTTTTTTCTATCCGTCAATCCGTCAAATATTTATCAAACTTTAACTTTCGACGGCCAGACGGATGGGCCACCGCCTTCTGAAGACATTCCATAGACGCGAATACGCGCTTTCAAATAAAATGCAATATGTGTTTATTTATCTTTGGTNCGCCTTCTGAAGACATTCCATAGACGCGAATACGCGCTTTCAAATAAAATGCAATATGTGTTTATTTATCTTTGGTGGTAAATTCAGAAATTTCAAATGTAAACAATAATTGAGTATAAATTCTTTTCACGTAAAAAAAATTATTCCCCCAGAATGTTTCTCTCTAGAAAGTGTATTTCCAACCAAAAAATGCCTCCAGCTAAAGAAATATCACGATGTTAAGTTGTCACAATGAAATTTGCTGTACAGGATAGACGGAGGACGGATTGTTGCGAATCGCTTTCAACTGACGGACGAAAACACAGACGGATGACTGACTGACGGATGCGACGGATGGTTGTGAGTACAGCTTAAGAGGGGCCGTGGTGGCGCAGAGGCTAGAGCGCTCACCGCCCACCAAGGCGAACCGGGTTCGATTCCCGGTGGGGGTCACTCCTGGATCTTCGCACGAGGGAATCGTTCCGGGCAATGCCGCTGGTCGGCTGGTTTCCTCGAGGATCTCTTATTTACCCATCCCTTGCATTCCGACGACGCTCCATTGTAAGTGTAAGTGCAAAGTGTCCATGCTCGCAACTTGAGCATGTCCCCTGACCGACGCGTTACTTGTTCCAGCTGAATGAGATCTCGGTGATCCAGAGCGTGAACAGCAGCAACGGTCGCGGACTGAGTCCGCCCGTCAGCAAGTACGGGCCCCTGCTGAGCTTCGGCGGATACGGCGGCGGCGGGCCGGACAAGCCCCTGCTGCACGAGCCGCCCAGATCGCAGACCAACTCCCCGCTGTCGGACAAGCCGCCGTCGTCGTCCGTGTCTTCGCCGCCGCCGCTGTCGCTGTCGCTCGGCAGCCACCACGGGTCGTCCCCGCCGTCGCGGGAGTCTGCAGGCGACGAACGCGGCATGTGGGACCTCCACTACGAGAGGAAGGCGGTGGCCGACGAGCCCATGGACGTCGCGCCCTCGCCCCCGGGTCACGTCAACTCCCACGCCACGCCGCGAGGCGAAGGACTCGCCGCATGAGCTGCCTCCAAACCACGAGTGACGACGAGACACTCGCCGTGTTTGTGTTAGCTGTACCTCCTCCGACTGTTCCACGACAAACCAAAAAAAAAACTTCAGGCACAACAAAATCAACTACCACGTTATCTTGACGTTAATCGTAAAACTCACTAGCATAACTCACTGGCTGGCTTAATGTGCAACGTGGACAGAACAACAAATATTTCGTGTGTCTGACAACAATTTACATATCTTGTAATATTCTGTAAATTTTAAGTATTTTTTATTTATTGAACTTGAAATCGGTGTACTGATTTAGGACTCTCCTGAAACGAGATTTGATCTACTCATAATTGATGGTCTCTTTGAAAACTTCATCACAGCACTTTCTGCTAACTAGCTGATTTGCTGCAGTTGCAATGTTCCTATTTTTAAACTAGTCTTTGTATTATTATCATTATTGAAGAGAGTGGCGAATGAATAGTGACAAAACACTCAGCTATTGTATTTAATATTCGAGAAAAAAATAAAGTGTTAAAATATTTACATTAATTGATGTTAAAGTCTAATTTGGTTAGAGGACTTTATACGAAACTTGCTGAACTGAAGATGGAATATTTGTCAAGAATATATTTAAAAAAANTAATTTGGTTAGAGGACTTTATACGAAACTTGCTGAACTGAAGATGGAATATTTGTCAAGAATATATTTAAAAAAACGTATATTGTAATTATGTGCTGACTGATATGCTGAATGAATATAGTAATTACGTATAACAGGTGTAATTGTATTGGTTGGTTCTGTAAACTTATTATGTGTGCATATGTTGTTGCTTGGATCGGGCCAGCAATGTTTTGTTAGGGGCTGTGGCAATATGGGGCTGCCTGAAGTTCCCATGACTTTGTTTTACTGTGATACTATGCAACCTGTAGGTGAGGATTATGTTGTACTAAAACCAGAACAGATAGAATCAATCCTGTACCTGCAAATCAAGTATGGGACATTCAAATTTCTTTTAGTATTAAAGGAACCAACAACGCCTGACTGTAGAGAAAGTGTGGGTGTTTTTAAATGTCGTGAGTGTACAAACAGAAGTAAGCCCATCCATAAAACATTTGTTATGTTTGTCCACCAAATGTTCTCGGCCTACAGTTTGTCAGGTTAAGTTGGGATCTCTTGAACCTTTAGCAGTCTGTACATTTGCTACTGTATTAGGTGTTATTTCAATTACACGCAATTTGCTGTTCAGTGGATGTTACTCAGAACAGAAAGAAAAGTTGTTGAGTTTTCAATTATGTTATCCTTTTACCTCAGGTGTCCCTTCAGACTCCTTGTGTATTCAAGTGTCATGCCGTACTTAAAAAATTTCTTGTGATCATATCAAGGATGAATTAAAAAATTGTTGCACGTCAAGATAAACCATGAAGCCTCTTTGTAATGTATTTTATGATAATGTAATTTTCAAATTAAAGTTATGTTAACTGATTGCTGTGAAATACATGAGGACTTCTAAAATTTATATCACTTTACAAGACCTTTCCTGTCTGTGCTTTCGCATGTACAGTAAATACATATTACTTGAAATTCAGAGGAAATAACAGTTTTTGTCTGCATTACATTGTCTTTTAAGTTGCATTTAATAGTGAAAACAAATAAATTCGAACATGATCAAGAATGTATTTTCTGGACATTTTCATTTATAGCATATAACTGCCAGGATAATTCAGAGAGAGCATTTAATTCTCGAAGGAAACTCCTTACTTCAGAATCATTCAGTAAATCTACTGTATGGCACATCTGAGACTACACAGGTGAGTAATCCCCTGTATACATACCAAGTGGACACTTAAAAGAGTATATTGACGTCAACATTTTTAAAATGTTGAATTTAACTAAACACTACTAGTCTTTTACAACACTCAAAATAAAATCCAAGAACACAAAACTACCCTACCATTTATAGTGATGAAACTGGTTCAAACATTCTAGAAAACAAACGGTGTACTACAACAGCTGGACAGTAAAAGGAACTAAATAAAATGGTTTTGGGGCTTTGTATGATACTACATTAACTATACATCCAAAAAACAACAAAACCAAAAGATTCTCACTGTTTTCTTAGTTTGTATTTATTACATCCTATAGTTTCTGATGTATTTTCAGTACCCTCCATTGTTATACATTTTATTTTTAAGTGTTTAAGATGATTTGTTTCCAGAGGTTTCTATAGTATTCATAATAGCTACCATCAATTTCTCGTATTTGTTTTTTTTTTAGTTTTATTAATATGTTTGGAATTCCCGACAGCTTATATTGATTTTTATTAGATTATTTTTTATTTCTGCCATATTTGAGAGTGTTTTCAATGATTTCTGTTTAGTGAGTATCTGTTATATAGTCAGTTTTATATTATTTATTATAATCACCCAGTCTATTCAGTAACTGAACATAAAAGAGTTCTCTGAATATAGGATTCATCAAGTGATAAAGTAGAATACAAATATGACAGTATAAAATGTAAATTATAGAAATTAGGAACACTGAATTATAAAAACAGATAACCAAGGCATTTCCATAACTCAGTGTTAATAGATCAAATCTACTGTAACAAAAGTAGATATATTAAAGAATGCCAATCATTCAATAACATTTTTTAAAAATAATTTGTCTCATTAACTTAAGGGGTCAGTACTTTTTGTGTCGGGAAAATTTATTTAGTATTTTTAGTAAACAGGTATTCATTTGCAGTAATAAAAATAATAGAAGTATAAATAAACTTCTGATTTCAGCTGTTTTACACTATTGTTTTAAAATTATTTTTTTTATATAGGTATTTAATTTATTTTATACATAACAGAAAAGAGGACTCAATAATTTCACACTCCAATTACTGAACTTATGACATGTATATGTAACTTAACATATGAGAAAACAACATCCATCACAATTAGAAATGTACATCTTGCAGCAAGCAAATCGGTTGAGGAAGGACGTAGTCAGACAGGTAGAGACACTTAGCGCCAAACTTTCCACACAGATCTCACAACTTAAAACAGATACCGATAGTAAAATTTTAAAAAAATATGGAACGGTCAGGTTGGGTTTGAATACTAGAAGCATAAATAAAATCACTATTAAGGACCGAGAAGTACCCGTTCATACAAGTGAGATTCTAATTCTTTATCAGGGTGTTAAATATAATAATTAATAAATAGGGTCTTAGAAATGGACACTAGCAAATTTCTTTAGAGCGAAATTCACAGCAGTACACAGTACTTTATTTAGGAACCAGCAATTTGTTTTTCAGGCCATGCCTCTTTGGTTGTGCAATGCTGTAGCAAAATTCACTAGATATTTGGATTTAACCTTAGGCGATGAATGTAGTAAACATTTTGCTAGGATATATGTTGATATACTCAATAACATCATTGTTTGAAGAACGCATGCAACATATCACCAAGGTAATCGAAAAGCTACATGCAGCAGGCATGACTGTAAAAATCCGCAAATCTCTATTCTGCCATGAAGAACTTCCATGTTTAGGACACATCCTAACACTTGAATGCATTCGCACTTCACCAGAAAAACTAGCTGCTATCACACAGTTCCCACCNGTTTAGGACACATCCTAACACTTGAATGCATTCGCACTTCACCAGAAAAACTAGCTGCTATCACACAGTTCCCACCACCCAGGAATGTTGAACAGTTGAAAACATTGCTAGGTGTGGTTGGCTTCTACCTTAATTACTCAGACAAAGTTGCCAAAACTGCTGTTCCACTATTTGCCCTGCTCAAGAAAGATAAGAAATGGGAATGGTCCAGCACTGAACAATCTAATTTTGATCAACTCAAAGCAATTTTTCTGCAAGAACATGTAATATGTCAGCCTGTACAAGGCCGAGACTTTCTTTTATACACAGATGCTTCAGAGTTATGCATTAGGTTTAAAGCTGGCTCAGCTGGATGAGAACAATATGAAGAAAACAGTTGCTATGGCCAGCAGAACTTAGAACACGGCTGAACGTAACTATACAGTAACGGAAAAGGAGACTTAGGCCATTGTTTGGTCTTCGCAGAAATTTGGGGACCTTCTATTAGTTGAGAAGATAAAGCTTCTGACCGATCATTAGGCATTGACAAGTTTGGAAACTAGGAAAGTTTTTGGTCAGTGACCAACCCGTTTGTATTTGCTCATTCAAGAATTTGATATTGTTTTTCAATGCATTAAGGGTTCAGACAATATTGTCGCCGACCACCTGAGCCGCATTCCTGAATTAACACCTGAATGGATTCCAATCAGCAAAGGACCTTGTAAATTTCTTGTTGCAAGTCATCAAATTTTCAGCGGCCATCCGAACAGCCAGTTAAAACAGTTACTTAACAATCTACCTGAACGACAAAAACAAGAGAGTTTCGTAATTGTATTTTGAAAATCTTAACATTTTGCCACCAGAACACATATTGCATCGCATGTTCTGTGTCTCAGATGAAGGTGTACTGTTTTACCACAGCGCAAAAACCACACGCCTTTGAAGATTTTTGGAAACCTGTTATTCCTGAACAAACTGCACCTCAAATTGTTCATGCATATCTGTTTTGATCACTTAGGATCAAACAAACTATATGAGTTTATGAAACGCCAGATGTACTGGGTAAATTGGCAGATAATTGTCAAGTCTGTTGTAATGTCCTGCGACCTGTGTAAAAAAAGTAAACCCAGATGTACTGGGTAAATCTGAAGAAAACCGTCAAGTCTGTTGTAATGTCCTGTGCCCTATGACAAAAAAGTAAACACTGCTAAGAAAATTTATCAAGTATTCTACGAGCTATCATACCTAGCGAACCTCTGCATCTAGTCTCAGTATATATATTTGGTCAATTACCAAAGTCTAAATTTGTGATGACTGACTTGTTTTNGAACCTCTGCATCTAGTCTCAGTATATATATTTGGTCAATTACCAAAGTCTAAATTTGTGATGACTGACTTGTTTTCAAAAAAAAAAGGAAGCTATATTCAGTAGTACATGCCACTACCAAAATTTTGGTATCAAATTAAAACTGTTTGTCAAAGAAATTGGTAACCCGAAGTGTATTCTGTCTGACAAAGTAATTCAATTTACTAGTATCATTTGGCAATATGGTCTTCGTAGAATGGGATAATGCCCAACAGGGATGGAGAGGTAAATNGAACCTCTGCATCTAGTCTCAGTATATATATTTGGTCAATTACCAAAGTCTAAATTTGTGATGACTGACTTGTTTTAAAAAAAAAAAGGAAGCTATATTCAGTAGTACATGCCACTACCAAAATTTTGTTATCAAATTAAAACTGTTTGTCAAAGAAATTGGTAACCCGAAGTGTATTCTGTCTGACAAAGTAAGTCAATTTACTAGTATCATTTGGCAATATGGTCTTCGTAGAATGGGATAATGCCCAACAGGGATGGAGAGGTAAATNTTCAATTTACTAGTATCATTTGGCAATATGGTCTTCGTAGAATGGGATAATGCCCAACAGGGATGGAGAGGTAAATGATAGAGTTTGTCATGAACCATTCTGTACAGTTAAGTACCAGTTTTACCTCCCATGAAATCTTGACCAGTGAGCGATCAGAGACTATCGCCACTAAGGTTTTGTCAAAGCTCACGTGTGATCGACGAGATGCAGAAGAAAAACAAGACAGCGTGAGAGAATATTGCATAAGTCTAGTAAACAACTCCTCATTATCGCAGATGAATCGCGCAAGATATAACAGAAATTATCCACATTAAAGAAATTCAATATTGAAGATTTTGTTTTGAAACGCACGAGCCACTCAAGTTCTATGTGGGAACATTTAACAAATGAACTCTTCTTGAAATTCGAGGGACGATATGTTATTAACGATATCATCCAAGAGNTATGTGGGAACATTTAACAAATGAACTCTTCTTGAAATTCGAGGGACGATATGTTATTAACGATATCATCCAAGAGAGTTGCAATGCTTTAGCTACGCTCGAGGGAACACCTGCAGGAATATATAACATTACACAATTGCGACAGTTCTTAAGTGATTCGAACATTGTAAGGGTGAAGCGAGTTATTTATGGTATAAAGCTAGTTTCCATAAATGTATTTATTTTGGGANTATGTGGGAACATTTAACAAATGAACTCTTCTTGAAATTCGAGGGACGATATGTTATTAACGATATCATCCAAGAGTGTTGCAATGCTTTAGCTACGCTCGAGGGAACACCTGCAGGAATATATAACATTACACAATTGCGACAGTTCTTAAGAGATTCGAACATTGTAAGGGTGAAGCGAGTTATTTATGGTATAAAGCTAGTTTCCATAAATGTATTTATTTTGGGACGATTTTGATTGTAGATAAAATTTCTGAGCAACTGTAAGGAGCGCCAGATTTTAACTGTAGTGGAAGTTGCGAGTACCCGTCTTACAATGGATTTTGTCCCTTGTGTCATGTTTGCACTAGCCAATATACACAGAGGTGACAAAAGTCATAGAATAGCAATATGCAAATATACAGATGGCAGTAGCATCCGGTACAAAATGTATAAATGGGCAGTGCATTGGTTGGGCTTTCATTTGTAGTCAAGTGATTCATGTGAATAGGTTTCTGACCTGGTTATGGCCGCACGACGGGAATTAACAGACTTTGAACGCGGAATGGTAGTTGCAGCTAGACGCATGGGACATTCCATTTCGGAAATGGTTAGGGAATTCAACATTCCGAGATCCACAGTGTCAAGAGTGTGCCGAGAATACCTCATTTCAGGCATAACATCTCACCATGGACAACGCAGTGGCCGACCACCTGCACTTAATGACCGAGACCAACGACGTGTGCGCAGAATGGTCAGTGTTAATAGACAAGAAACACTGCGTGAAAAACCGCAGGAATCAATGTGGGACGTACGACGGATGTGTCCGTTAGGACAGTGTGGCGAACTTTGGCTGCACTGAGCTATGCCAGCAGAAGACCGACTCGAGTGCCTTTACTAACAGCACGACATAGCCTGCAGCGCATCTCCTGGGCTCCTGACCATATCGGTTGGACCCTAGACGACTGTAAAACCGTGGCTTGGTCAGATGAGTCCCGATTTCAGTTGGTAAGNTGTCGCTTCAGTGTATTACACACTCTATTTACTATGAAGCTGTACCCTCTCTGGCCTACCTATCCGAGTGTTAAGTCGAGCATGCAAAGTGGTTGTATTCAAGTAATGGTAAAGTTCCTTCATACATGTCTACAATTGCCCTTGAACAATGTTAAGATGTACAAGTAACTCCTAGAAAAAATGTCTTGAGCGCCTGGTGAACGTGCTAGTAAAAAACCAGATCATTAAATGATGCAAAATAGGTATGGGATAAGCAGAGGAATATGAAGTGCGAGCATATAAACAGTGCTGCTTACACTTACTTGTTGTCGTTATTCAGTCACAGGTACAATGAATTTAATTTNAGTGCGAGCATATAAACAGTGCTGCTTACACTTACTTGTTGTCGTTATTCAGTCACAGGTACAATGAATTTAATTTTATTTCATTATAAAATTATAATGACGATAATTGAATTATTCTTCTCTCCTGCTGTCCGAAGTACCGTAGCAGTCCTATATGATACACAATCATTCTGAATCTTATTACCGATACAGACATGTTTGTTGTTATATTGTATGTTTATATACTATTCTTGCATTTTATTTTTGTTTGTTTCTCACTTTGTTATCAAATTGTTTTATTGTTCTCTAGATGTTTATAATTTATATTTATTGTAGTCTCATCGTTGGTTCATCTATTACCTTGCTGTGTTAGGACAATGGGGCTATCAAAAAGCACCATCTATCATAACTTAGTGTTGCTTAGAATAGGTTTATAGGTGAACTGAACTAAAAATATAACATTTTATTTTGTTGATACTGTACAACAATGGATAGCGAAGGACGAGCGAGTATTTACACTTCCTAGATAAAAATGTGTAATGTTCCTCCCATTTATCCCTTTAATGTTGTTGTAAATCAAATAATGTGTTTTTTTAATGAACTGTAGCATGATAAAAAATTAAGTGCAGTTGTGTCCAATACAAAGAACTGAATTTCCAGCAATGGTACTTTAACTAATTAAATGGTGAACATTGAATTCATGAGTTATTTAAATTTGATTTAAAGCACACTGTGAACTGATATATCAGTGTTGAAATGCTACACAAACATTATTTTAATAGCGTGAAAGGTGCTCTGCTGAGAAAGCCGTTACATGCACTGATCTTAACAGCGTATACACAGCTATATGAGTGATTTTCACGTCCCATGCGATCATAAACACTATTCATACAGCACAGGAATACATGCCGTTCATGCATCATGTTAAACAACGATTTCTCTTTTTTTTTTTTTTTGTGGTAACTAACAGGACATTAAACTCTCAAAATCAGATAATTATATTGTGCTTGAGTAAAAACCNCTTTTTTTTTTTGTGGTAACTAACAGGACATTAAACTCTCAAAATCAGATAATTATATTGTGCTTGAGTAAAAACCGATCGAGAACGACACAAACTACTTGAGGGTCATGAAAAAGTACCGAAGGGTAAGAGGCAGGAAACCTCACACGAAGCCATTGAAAGGTGGCATACAACGAACTTTGATCGCCACCAGTGGAACACTGAAACATATGTCGAATCTGCACTAGGGGTAAAGCAGATACAGGAGGGATTAGGGACCATATGAAGTTCATACAAATGAGACTGGGATGCATTATGACCGGAACGGAGATGAAAAGAAGAAACTTCTTAACTACGGGAACTACATTGATGATATCTGTGCCGAGAATATGTAGGCAATAAACGTGCATATAAAGTATAAGAAACCGAAGTATAATTTTTCCATGTCTGCTTCCAAGGCCAGAAAATTTCCCACTGTAATATGCGATATAAAACCAAAAATGAAAGTAGGGGCTTCGACACGCCCTGTAAAAAACTCAATTTTGCAAGTTTATCCACCACCTAATTCCCCTGAATCCCGACTTGCCCGGTACCCACAATAACATGTAGTTTATCCAAAAGAACACATTGTTCCTGTATGAGCCATATAAATAAGCACCTCCTTATGGGGAGTAGGAGACGACAAGGCCGTAAATAAACTACGAGAATCCGATACAATCAGAGGATTTAAGACCTTGAAATCATTAACATAACATAATACCATATGCACTGCAAAAGCTTCGGCATAATAAACGGTGGCGGTGGAAGGGAGCTTAAAGAGTCCAGAACATTTATGTGAAGAATCAAAATAAGCTGACCCAACACCTTCGACAGTTTTTGAGGCATCAGTGTAAATCAAAGTACAGTCAGGATATCCAGCAACAGTAGCANTTCGACAGTTTTTGAGGCATCAGTGTAAATCAAAGTACAGTCAGGATATCCAGCAACAGTAGCATTCAATTCTTTTGAATGACAATGGGTGAAACATTTCTAGTAGGAGATAGAAAGAGAGGACAAGGAAAATGAAACGAAACCTCATACTGCAAACGGTGTAACAATCTAGGTGAAGGGCAAACAAAGTGTGACGTCGTTAATAATACGTTCGGTAGAACGTAACCAAGGTTATCAACCACCTGTGAAATACCCCTTATGTGAGAATTACGAGTACGGATCCAATGTTTACCTAGCAACAGCCTACAATGGTCTGACTAGGACATAAGGGAAGATTCCATACACAAGACCATAATGGGAGTAGAATAGAAAGCACCAAGAATAAGTCTGAGGTAAACGTTCTGTATAGTCTCAAATTTGTTCACCAAAAAACAGTGGCAGCTGCCCAGCAATCGGAATACCGTAATCTAAAACAGACCGGATGGTAGACATAAAACGAACGAAGAGCAAAAATGCTAGAACGCCAACGGTAATGGGCAAGAGTCTTTAAAATGTTAATTCTGTTGTGACATTTAGTAATAGTGTAATCAACATAAGTAGACCATCCACCACAAGCTTCTAAAAATATACCCAAATACCGTACCTTTGTCACACAGGGAAGAAGATAATCTCTGATGGTTGGAGAAGTTAGCGGCGGTGAGCTGCGACTCTTATCCAATGAAAGATTATAATCATGGTCATCCAACCAAAGTGATAAAGAATCAAGGGCCGTAGCCAAGGAAGTACAAGCTTTGTCATGGGAAATACATTTAACCCAAAGCACAATGTCATCAGCATACTGAATAGAACGAACATGGGAGCCCATGTGAAATATGATGTCTTTAGTACACAAGATAAACAGCAAGGGGCTAAGAGTACTACCTTGAACCAAACCATTGGACACCTAACGAACAAAATCTGCTCCATCAGGAACTCTAGGCATNGGCTAAGAGTACTACCTTGAACCAAACCATTGGACACCTAACGAACAAAATCTGCTCCATCAGGAACTCTAGGCATATAACGACGGATGCTAAACAAAGAACGAATTCATCATATGATAGTATATGATAAACCAAGTTTTGACATTTTACTATAAAGGAGTTTAAGATTGACATTATCAAAAGCCGATTCCAAATCTAAAAACACAGTACCCAATACATTCCGGTGAGTGTAAGCATCATGAATACGTGAAAACAATACAGCAACAACATCCAGGGTATTAATACCAGAACGAAAACCAAGTTGTTCNCAGCATCATGAATACGTGAAAACAATACAGCAACAACATCCAGGGTATTAATACCAGAACGAAAACCAAGTTGTTCTGGACGAAGTAAACAATGATATTCTAACCACCAAGTAAGCCTATATTTGACCAATCTCTCAAAAAGTTTCGCCAAACAACAACGCTGTGCAATCTGACGATAAGGCTCTGCTGATAGAGGAGATTTACCTGGTTTCAAAATCTGGAATTTTTCAAAATCCCTCCACATATCAGGGACACAACCATAACATATCACCTTATCATAGAATTGAGCTAACCACACTAGAGTAGTGCGAGGGAGGTGCTTAAGGAGACCATATTTGATGTAATCCAAACCAGGGGTGGTATTACCTGTAGTGTACAAACAATGGCTTAATTCATCAACTGTAAATGGCCAGTAAAAAACCTGATGATCATTTGAAGCCGCATGAGAAACCACTAAAGGAGCACAAAAGGTAGTATCCTTCGGGATGGTATCAGGGGCAATGCGATCCATAACAGCATGGACAAGTGAGAGGGGGATATGCTGCGACCGCTGTCCCTCTTTACTAGCATGGAAGGCTTTAAATTTTCCCCATAATATACGAGAGGAAGTAGTACGAGAAAGTGAAGCACAAAAAGTATTCAAGACAGACCTTTTACGTTCATCCCACAACTTCCGCGCCTGTGCTTGGCATTGCTTAGGATGTAGAAAATTGGCCAATGTAGCCTGACGTTTATATTGGCGAAGAGCATTCAAACGACGATGATTAACCTCGTCACATTATCCATCCCACCAAGGAGAACCATTTTTCAGACAACCGAAACGAAAAGGGAGAAAAGGCCTAGAACTTTTAGCGGATTCCAAAAGGGCGCCATAGAAGACTTCATAAACAACATTCATGTTAAAAGCTGTGATATGAGGGAAATGTATAGTTACTTTCGACATTAAGGAATAAAATCTGCACCAACCAGCCTGATTATATAACAATCGGTATCAACTAAACACAGGGGAAGGAGATGGATGAGTTAGCGAAGAAGTAAGGATAATCGGAAAGTGATCACTACCCCAGGTATCATTATGTACCAACCAGGTTAAGCAGCCAGAAAGGCTGGCAGAAACAAAAGTTAAATCAATTGCAGTTGATCAGAGATGTGGATGCACGAGCCATGTAGGTTGTGTACTATTCAGTAGCGTAAAAAATTATGTAAGTAAAAATTCCGCCAAATGGCAACCAGAGACATCCTCGAAGACATTACCCCACATACGATGGTGGACAATTGAAATCGCCACCCACAAGTACACGTTGTGAAAATTGGGAAAAGAAAGAGGCCCAATTGTGATCTGAACATCGAAATTTAGGGTGGGCATAGACCGAGACGATAATGATATGGAAACATACTAGAGACGACCGAATCACCATCGCATCAACACCGTGGAAACTGTCAGGTTAAGTAATGTTGGAAACCTCACCAGCATGTGTGTCCCATAAATATATAGCCATCCCTCTGTCAGCCTTAAGGGAGACGAAAGACCGAAAGGATCTTATATAAAGAGGGTGGGTACCTAACATCCGAGTTTCGGTCACAAGAACAACGTCTGTGGTATGAGAGTCCAAATAATGAAGGAGGGGAAATCTATTAGACAGGAGAGATCTAGCGTTCCACTGTACAGTGAAAAAACATGGGGGAAACAAGAGTGGCAATAAAAAGGAAAATAAAAGCAGACACACTCACCTCAAAAAGACACATACCCTTATAGGAGAATTTTAATAAATAATTGAACAAGACTCTCCCGGTCAAAATTATAAGTCAAGTTTTTTTTTTTGCTATAGTGAACATATGCTCATTTGTGTCAATCAAGGAATTCAATTTGTATTTATTAAGTCTAGGGACCTCACACACCTCAGCAGGCGGAACCTCGTCAGGTAGTGGGGTAGGAACGGGGGAGAGAAAATTGTCGACAGAATCCGGTTTGAATTGATCATAATAGTCTCTAATATTAAACGAAGGGGTAACAGTGTTAGAAGTGACGGGAGGTAGCGCCTTGTAGCAAACTGTATAGCCAACAGACTGCACTGTAGCCATTCGGGAGGGTCGGGTGGAGATCTGTGTAGCTAGTGAATATGTAGTCGGGAAAGCCGGAGGAAACTACGAGGGAGGATGGTGTGTGCAGAGGTGGAAATTGAGCTATTGTGGTGGGTGGGGATATAATTGGATACGAAGGCTGTGGTAGTGGCACCAGAAAGATCCGAAAATAAGGCTGGACTTTAGTTTTGCCATCAGCATAAGATTTGGTTAACCTCTCAANAGTGGCACCAGAAAGATCCGAAAATAAGGCTGGACTTTAGTTTTGCCATCAGCATAAGATTTGGTTAACCTCTCAATGGAAAGAACCTTGTAATCACATCCCAGACCTTATCATATTTAATCTACTGACATATCGAGAGGGATGCCATACACCAAACCTTGGTGTTGTACAAGGCTAGTAGGTATAGTTACATACACTTTCAATTTCGTCAATAAATCTGAACCCATAAACTGATTGGCTGCAAGACCAGAAGTAAAAGTAATTTTCAATTTAGCTGGTCCTACTCTTTGGATATGTAAAATATATCGGTTGGGATGAAGTTTGCGACCTAAAGAAATGGGGTTTAAACTGCCAATATTTGTCTTGCGACTCAACAAAAACAACAAAGAGACCTGGACCATCCCGAGGATAGCATACTCAGGGAGGGTTAACGTGACTCGCAGTATTAAGAGTCTTCATCGAAGAGCCATAAATCCCTACACGATTAGTTTTTGCCTGAAGAACATCATTATGAGCTTATCCACTGACGATTTCCTCTAGTGCGCAGTTTGTTCATTGACATCCATTGCTTACCTGCGATCAATATTTATGGATCACAAAAACCAATTCGACCACATTACCATCACCTAATCCCTGCACGCTATCCACAGCAATCCACAAGCTACTCATCACTCCACGACGACTCAAAAACGAATCGTTTACAATCAACATCTACTTACATTTAGTCTACATGAAATACGTTTAAAACCGATACAGCAGATTACGCACCTACATGTTATAACAAAGCGCGCAAAATACTATCAACTATATGTACATAGAGTATCTTTTGTCCACCATTTTGTAAGTTAGCATCATGCGAGTAAATAACGTTTTTTTGTCATATCTCGGAAACAATTCACAGATTCCTTCCAAATTTGGCAAATAAATCGCAATGATGGGTTGCATAAACTAGTATGTTTTATGTAGGTCAGGCATTTATTACCAAAATGGTGGCTATATTAATTTTTTAGCTCAGTTCATATACTGAGGCGACAAAAGTCATGGGATACCTCCTAATATCGTGTCGGACCTCCTTTTGCCCGGCGAAGTGCAGCAACTCGACGTGGCATGGACTCAACAAGTCGTTGGAAGTCCCCGGCAGAAATATTGAGCCATGCTGCCTCTATAGACATTCATAATTGCGAAAGTGTTGTCGGTGCAGGAGTTTGTGCACGAACTAACTTCTCGATTATGTCCCATAAATTTTCGGTGGGATTCATGTCGGGCGATCTTGGTGGCCAAATCATTCGCTGGAATTGTCCAGAATGTTCTTCAAACCAATCGCGAACAGTTGTGGCCCGGTGACATGGCGCATTGTCATC
>NQII01000517.1:82940-94899 GCA_002778355.1 Clitarchus hookeri | reverse complement strand
AATCCACTACTGCTGGTAGGGACCCGGGCGGGCTGTGACCGAGGGGGTTTATCATCTGGTGTTGACCTCTTGACGGGCAGTGGTGTTCCTGTTTTGCGGCACTGCTCTAGTACATCACCCCTTTGCCAGCGTTGGACACCTCCGGAAGTTGTTACCTTTATAATTTTACACCTCTTATTTCTGCTTCCACAAAACAATGGGAATTGAAGTAATCAAGTACCATGTCGGTATCTAGTTGTGACAGATTGTCTGACTGTGCATTCACAAAGTTGCCTTCCATTTAGTGCTGCGAGTTTGCAACATGCCGGGGTCGGCCGCCGGACTAGTAGTGTCAAACCAACGAGAGAGCGTTCCGCATTCATGTAACAGCAGCCGGGAAGGTTTCTATTTTAATACTAAAATAACTTTGTTAAAACCGATTGTCATGCAACAAAAGAGGCATTATTATTTTCATACGCATATACAAATGTGTTCGTATTATTTTCAACTATATTTGCGAAATTTCCATGTTGCCTATTACCACTTATTGCTGAATTTAGGGCAGAGATTGACACTCTCTCGTTTGTTTTATTAGACAAAAAGTAAATAATAACAGACCTAGTGACTTCAATGACTCTGGTTGGTTGGGTGTTAGGTATGCGGAAGCTGTTACAATTTGTCAGTATTTTATGTCTGTGATCATGAGTGGATGGGTGGTATTGTTTATATTTATGTTTAGTTCCTCAGCTATGTAATTAGTAACAAGAAGACATTTTGGTAAGTCATCATCGAGGGCAGACAAAAATCTGTTAATGTTATACTGATAAAACATGTGTTATTTATATAAGAGAGATTATCTTTCGAGAACTAAAAGTATTTAATATTTTTGACCATGTGACACTGATGAATGTATGTAGGGTATGTAGGGTAAGTCTTTGTTTGGTACATGTGCAGAAGACGATAATCAGTATTCCTCCTAAGAAAAGTGTGCAATCGAACAACATGGTAACTACACAATGTCAACCCGTTTTCTCACTCTCTTGGCATTTAACTTACCTCTACCCTCCCCCTCCTTTATCAAAATGTTTCACATTGGCCGCGCTTGAGTCTCATCCCACCCCGCCGCACACTTGGTTTGGTCAAATAGTGGTCTATGGTTCACTGTTTAATCTAAGGATATTGTTTAAAAAAAAAAAATTGCGCTGTGCTGAGGTTAGTTTTAGTTGTGTTTACGTTTTGTTGGTATCGTGCAGATATTTTTTCCAGAATTCTTAAAAGGTCACTATGGATGATGAAGCTGAAACTTATAAACTTTGGAGGATAAGGAAAACTGTAATGCAGGTAATAGGTTATTCTTATATTTTGTGCATTTCATGCACGTGGTTATTCAGTTAAGTTACTTTTGCGAAGTATCGGTAATTGTAAAGAATACCTACTTTCTGAAAACAAAAGAAAAATCACGGAAAGATGTGTAATTCCACTCTACTAACTATACAGAACACGAATTTACTACATATCAGTACAAACCACAAATACGGTAGTGGGGAGGACTATGAAGATCAGGAAAATTGTGGGGTGAAATACGCGTGAAATATGTACGTTATCGTAATATTTTCGTATATAATACGTTAAATGCAAAGAGACCTAACCTAACATCACGGTTTGTAAATAAAGGGTTACCATCACATAATACCGTATTTCGTCGTTTTGCAGTGCAAACAAAACTTGTGTGTTACAAATTGTGAAGTTAGGGTTAATTCTGGTAGGTTTGGTACATTAAAAATAGCTACACACACGGAAATATACAAATTCGTGACGACATACCACAAAATGCAAAATCCTGCCATATACCACACACAGTAAAACATACCGAAGTATGTGAATTTACTCACTTAGGTAGTCCAAAAGAACGGTAATTCAACAAATTGGCAAACGTCCAGGTTACACCCGCCACATAGGCGACTGTCACGCACAGAAGCGTTATTACCTGCACCCTCCATTCTTAAATCATAACCCTTCACACGGTTGGATTCGGACGTCACAACTCACGTAGGCAGCAACACTCAACTCGCCGCAAACTTCACAGTACTGCATATACCGGCTAACTAACCTACGGTAAAGTCTACACATCTATAGCAGACAGGTGACTGCCGATTCGCATTTGTTTACTTTACTACATTATTACAGGGCTATACAACATGGCATCCGATGTAGACAAAGCGGCCGAACTCCTCGTATTTTATCTATTTTATTTTAGATGTTATGCTTATTGTATCATTACGCCCTCATAAATATCAAACAGGTAAGCTATGCAAAACCCATATATGTATAACTTTTGTGGGTCTACTATGTCTCCTTCAAAAAAGTCACTATTCGTTATAATTACCGGGCTATGAAAATCAGAGATTTTGTGAGGTGGAATATGTGTAAAATACGTACGGTATCACTATATTTTCTTACGTAAATACGTTAAATGCAGAAGGACCTAAACGAACAATACCTAACTTCACAGGGCTACTGTTTGCCAACACATGATACCGTATATTTTTGTGCGGCAGTTCATAGAACACCTGTGAGTTACACGTTGTGAAGTAAGGTTTAATTCGGTTAGGTATGCTACATATCAAATAACTACACGCCCAGCAATATGTAAACCCTTGACGATATACTACAAAATGCAAAACCGTGTCGTATGCATATACCACACATAATAAAACGTGCGCGAAACCATAATAAGTACGTTCATGTAGGGTAATCCACCCCTGTAATTCACCTATTGTGAAGTTAGTATATTAACCAACATCCGCAATTAGGCTACCGCTCGGTGGCGAGCTCTCTCTTCCTGAAATTTGCAACCCCCCTCACAAATACCAATTCCTCCAGCA
The DNA here is from genome assembly GCA_002778355.1 of Clitarchus hookeri. Taxonomy (NCBI): domain Eukaryota; kingdom Metazoa; phylum Arthropoda; class Insecta; order Phasmatodea; family Phasmatidae; genus Clitarchus; species Clitarchus hookeri. The sequence continues at coordinate 92,035 of NQII01000517.1, read as the reverse complement.
ACACATTCCACTACCTCACAGATCTCACAAGCATAGACTGCCTGAACCGCTCCGTTTTCCTCCACACCCTCTGAAGCTTCTCACTGTTGTTTCCTTTCCTTTTAGACACCCCCTTTCTTAGCTAGCAGCATAAACTTCCCCACCCTCCCTCTCCATTCACCATCCCGTAAATCCTGACCAGCCTTTCAACTTTCCTCAGTAATTATACAGAGTAGCAGCTTTCCTACCCAAAAGTGTTATATTTCCACTCTACTAATTATGCAGAACATGAATATACTAGGGGCATTAACGTCAGACTAATTTCGTAATATGTGCCCACCGAAGTTAACTGAACCGAACCCCACGATGAGTAAATCAAAATTTTACATTTTTAAACTAACCTAGGTTTGTAGGGTTTTTAACTAACCTAGGATTGTAGGGTTGTAATCTAACCTACGAATTTAGTCTAATCTAGGATTTTAGGGATTTAAAGGAACCGTAAAACACACCATCGTGCATCTGACCTCAATCTACTAAAAAAAATCCAAGTATCACCTGCCACATAGGCAAATATTATGCACAGAAGCACTCATTCTTGCAATCTCAGTTTTTAAATCGATCGGATTCGGACGTCACAAATCACGCCCGCAACACACTCGCAGTGTGTTGTATCTGAACGGCAACTGAAATTCCATGACGATGACGTCTAAAGACCGTTACGATGATGTCAACGACCCACAGNGTTGTATCTGAACGGCAACTGAAATTCCATGACGATGACGTCTAAAGACCGTTACGATGATGTCAACGACCCACAGCCAATAAGGTGATGGCACGATGGCGAAAATCACCGAAAATCATGGTGTCCTATGTAAACAAAGCGGCGGGCTACTCGTACTTTTAACTATTTTATTTAATACGTTCTACTTATTTTAACATTACACCCTCCTGAATATTAACTAGGTAAGCCGTGCAGAACCCATTAATGCTACTTTCGTTGGTCGAGGACGTTTCCTTCAGAAAAGCCGCTACTCTGGATAATTACCCTTTCCTCCTATCCTTCAACTAGCTCCACCCCATTTCTTTCATCGTCACAGTACGGGTCCCATACTGCTGCAGCATATTCTAACATCAGCCATACCATTGTGCCGTATGCCTTCTTCTTCACCTCACCGCTGACTCCCTTCAGCACCCTTCCCAACATACCCAAAACCCTTCTTCCCCTTTGCAACCACCCTCTGTACCGGTTTTTCCATCTGACGTGTCTCTGCTATACAATCACTAGATACTTACATTCTACTGCTTCTATCTCTTGCCTCTCCCATCTGTAAATGTCCCTGCTTGTCATCTTCTTCCTTGTAAACCTCACTACCTTCGTTTATCTTACATTGATCTTCATTTTATTCTCCATGGTCTACAACCATATCCTGTCAATGTCTACCTGCAAGTTTTCCCTCCCTCCCANTTGATCTTCATTTTATTCTCCATGGTCTACAACCATATCCTGTCAATGTCTACCTGCAAGTTTTCCCTCCCTCCCATCTATGCATACAATACACAATCATCTGTAAACAATCTTATTTTCCCCTAATCCTCAAACCCATGTCATTTACCATTATGGTAAATACCAGAGGGCCCAGCATGCTTCACTGTCTGTCCCTGAGGAAGTCCCCAGTCCACTTGTCCGGTATCAGCTCATCCACTTTCTTCATCAAAGTCCCATGGGGCACCTTATCAAATGCCTTCTCAAAGTCTATGAAGCACGCATCCACCTGCTTCCCCTCATCAACTGCCTGCACCAGACCTCTCCATTTCGTTCTACTTCTGTTACCTTGTCCCTCTCTGGTTGCTAGTTTTACACTCGCTGCTCAGCCCTAGCCCTCTCTAAACAGCCAGCTGCTTACCTACATAACAGATCCCCTAGGACCCTCTTTCCCTGCTCTGTCAGGTGTACCTGGTCCCTTCTTACACTTTCCCAGCNTACAATCCTAGGTTAGTTTAAAAACGTAAAATAGTGATTCACCCATCGTGGAGTTAGGTTCTGTTAGGTTAGGTGGGTACATGTTAGGAAATTCGTCGTACGTTAATGCCCCTAGTATATTCGTGTTCTACGTTATTAGTAGAGTCGAAATATACCACTTTCTGGAGTTTTTTTTCTTATTTTCAGAAAAGCCCCTAAACTAGAAAATTACCCAGCTCTTCTATCCTCCTCCTCAATTTCTGCCTCCCTTTTCCTCTTGCTGTACCTTCTGTAGACAAACTTGCATTTTGCCTAACTCACCCTTTATGCTTTTCAACACTTCCTCTAACTTCTCTACCCTTATGGCTAAGCTACACTGACCCATCTCATTTCGGACCTTTTCCTCCACTCTCTCAATCCTGTGCGTCATTTCCCTCTCTTTCCTGCTCATTAATTCTACCATCTCCTGTTTCCACCTCTCCTCCTTAGCCACTTCCATCCTTGTCACTGGCACGCCATCGACAAGGTTCCCCATCAGCATTTCCCGAATCCATTTTCCACATTCCCCACCTATTTGAGTTTCATTTTCTATTGTTAGTTTGTTTTCTGCCGCCGCCACTATTTCCTTTCCCCTGACATATTCCTCTCACCTCCACTCATGCTGCCATAGTGAGCCCAGTTCCCCCTCTCTGGTCCCTACACAATCGGCATGATACCAGCCACCGCACTGGTCACACACTGCCCCATTATCATCCCTCCTCCACATCTTTTCACATCCCCTGCACTTGCACCTCCCTGCCATTTTTTTTACCCCCAAGTAGTTTTTTTTGCTACCGGTATTATACAAATATTTTACCTAACTTATAAGCTAACCTCACTTATAGAAACTTATATATACTCATGTATATACTAGTCTAACTTTCAAAATAACACAAGCACTTACAACCTATGAGAACACTGGCCACGTGCACACAATAGACAAAGAGCACTAATTTATCATTATGGCAAATTACTACCTAAGTCGCTAAGCTAACTCATTACATACTACAGACTACCATACTTATTTTNCCACATCTTTTCACATCCCCTGCACTTGCACCTCCCTGCCATTTTTTCTACCCCCAAGTAGTTTTTTTTTGCTACCGGTATTATACAAATATTTTACCTAACTTATAAGCTAACCTCACTTATTTATAGAAACTTATATATACTCATGTATATACTAGTCTAACTTTCAAAATAACACAAGCACTTACAACCTATGAGAACAACACCGGCCACGTGCACACAATAGACAAAGAGCACTACTTTATCATTATGGCAAATTACTACCTAAGTCGCTAAGCTAACTCATTACATACTACAGACTACCATACTTATTTTNCTTTATCATTATGGCAAATTACTACCTAAGTCGCTAAGCTAACTCATTACATACTACAGACTACCATACTTATTTTTAAACTTACTACTAGGACCTAATTACATGTAAAAAAAAAACTTTTAATGGAGCAACATTTAATTTGGTTATGTCTTCTGCATTTTACATGACTAGTGGCCAAATTACGTAAGCCCTTTAATTAACACACACACACAATACTACAGAGTACAATTCACTACAATATAATCACTGTCTTTGCTAAAACTCCAAATGTATTACGTTACTCACCCATTGAATCGGCATACCTCGTAGATGAGTAAGTACGACACGTTAACATGAATTCAATATGTCGAAACTCCATACACACTCAAAATTCTGCACAAATATTATATTTTAACATTTCCCATGGACATAATGGCACAGAAACACTCTTATTTTTCCACAATTATTTGATTTAACACATCAAATTGAATGAATTGCAATAAACCACGCATAACAGCACTCGTACATCACAAACCTCCGTACGGTCAAAGTCACACGTTACACTGAAGTGGCGCAAATTCCCACAATACAACTGTGATGCAAACAAATTTTGATGCACATTTGTTTCCAGTTTTTTGTGCATCATTAATCACTGAATGTTTTGTAATGTATCATGGCGATACATGTCAACTGTTTGTCGCTACTAGACCACNTGTGCATCATTAATCACTGAATGTTTTGTAATGTATCATGGCGATACATGTCAACTGTTTGTCGCTACTAGACCACCTGAGTTAGACAGGGTGATGGCTAGTAGGTTACATAGTTAATTTTCTTTGGTGCAGACTAAGGGCACCTGTGGTTGTTGCGTTAGGGGTAAACAAATACTCGTATTCTCCGTTTGTTAACACACCAGTATTTTACTTGTCTGAAGGTAACATGGTATTTATGCACACACTGGCGATACTGTCGTAGGCCTGAAGGGCTGGTGGGCTGAATTCTATGCGTATGGGAAGGTTGTTTGAATCGAGACGTTTCTCTACTTATCTGTGACTGCGGCTTTTGGTGAGTTGTCTTCGTTGGTAGCTGAGGCCTGGTGAGTGGGGTGGCTCTCGTTGGCGTACTGTACTCAGCTGGCTTCTTCCTGCAGCTTTGACTGACTCTCTCGGAAGTCCGATATTGGTTTCCCGGGACTTGTGTTTTCTCTGTGACCTCGGCTGGTGTTCCTAGAGCGCGTCTCCTCGTCTGTGTCAACGTCCGCAACGATCCGGCTCGCGTTTCTNGCTGAGGCCTTGTGAGTGGGGTGGCTCTCGTTGGCGTACTGTACTCAGCTGGCTTCTTCCTGCAGCTTTGACTGACTCTCTCGGAAGTCCGATATTGGTTTCCCGGGACTTGTGTTTTCTCTGTGACCTCGGCTGGTGTTCCTAGAGCGCGTCTCCTCGTCTGTGTCAACGTCCGCAACGATCCGGCTCGCGTTTCTGACTTTCCCACCTCGGAAACTGCCACTACGTTTTTGGAAATGAACTCATAAGTTCTCTGCACTTCTACTTGGTTTATCTCTGAAATTTACCCATGAAGTTTCGGCTGTTCCTGGGTTCTCTCCTCGGTGATGTCACAATTGACTTACTGACTGACTGCTTGCCTCGTTGTCATCCGGCGCACGACTATGTCTTCTCGGGAAATGGGGCTGCCACTCGTTTCCGGGAATTTACTCAAATTCTCGGCACTTTTCCTGTCACACGACTGCCTACTCCCGTGTCTCCTTCACCTCCCGTCTCGGCGGAACACCTAACTCGTCTCGCGACTGTGCCGCAGAACTACTCTCGTCTCTGCTGTCTGCAATTGACTCTGCCGGGATCAGAACCTGGCCTCGACTGCCACCTCTCTGCGTGCGACGATATGTCTGCCTGACTGATGATTCTCCCGACGGCGCGGATTCAACTGCCCTGAACAACTGCCTCTGAACGACTNTGTCTGCCTGACTGATGATTCTCCCGACGGCGCGGATTCAACTGCCCTGAACAACTGCCTCTGAACGACTGCGAACAACTGACTCCCTGCCTCGGCTACGCCTGAATTTAACTCGTGACCTGCTATATTCAAGTTAGCTGTCAGCAGTTTCTCGAGAGAGAGAGAAATCGGGAAATCCCCTGTGTACCTCGCGCGTTTTTGTGCATGATTTCGTGTGTTGTCAGCGGCTTGTGCGTCCTTACGAGGGTGGAGGGAGGGTGCGGTTACTGTGGCAGGGATTCCTACAGAACTGGGTCTGCATTAATTCTCATAGGGGGCTCCCCTGATTCCTTCGTTGAGGGTCGCATATCAGCTATTTTTCGGGACTTACCCTGTTTCTCTTGACTTTGGATCTTCCCCTTACGAATCGGGACTGTCCCGACTATGTTTCCCCGGAAGTTTCTTTGTCAGCTGCCTGCCCTTGCTAACTATAGCACGGTGTGGAAACAGCGCAATGCCTATCCCATGTACCGTCACCCGTCATGTTTATAAACACCATCTGCAAATATGTCTTTGTGTATGATCTACTATATGTATATTTATTCTACAGTAGTACGTTATGTATTACAATCCTCTCGTGAATATAGACAAGATGAGCCTTGAGTAATTCAACAGAATTACATGATATTCCGACACTATTTGATTGCTGTNCTCGTGAATATAGACAAGATGAGCCTTGAGTAATTCAACAGAATTACATGATATTCCGACACTATTTGATTGCTGTTTTTTTTACCTGTATAACCTTAGCGCCTCTGCATAAATATACCCTGTGAATGATGTTTTATACATTAAGGATTGGTTTCAAAAGGTATTCTCGCATTTAATACAATTTAGCAACCCGATATAAATATATNCTCGTGAATATAGACAAGATGAGCCTTGAGTAATTCAACAGAATTACATGATATTCCGACACTATTTGATTGCTGTGTTTTTTACCTGTATAACCTTAGCGCCTCTGCATAAATATACCCTGTGAATGACGTTTTATACATTAAGGATTGGTTTCAAAAGGTATTCTCGCATTTAATACAATTTAGCAACCCGATATAAATATATTGGACGTACATTTTACGTGTTTTACTGCACAAACACGGCAAACTTCTTAGCCCTTCTCACTATCACATTTCATGGTATATACTGCAAATTATGTGAAGCCCCACTGAAATTCATATTAAGTGTGGTTAGTAATAACCATACATGACATTTGCAGGTATTGTTTTCCCGATTTTCGGAAAAGTCACTATTGTTTATAATTACAGTTTTCTCTGAATCAATCTGTGCTCTTGGTAATTATGGCAATTGTCAGGAATGTTAAGAAGTAGTTAGTTTATATACTATATGCCATGTACATGTACAATAGAAATTGGCATGTTTCAGTGTGTTAATGGTTGTTTTGTAGGGTGGGCATAGTGTTAAAATATAGAATGAGAATCTATGTAGTTTTGTGTAGCATGTTTAGTTTCTTTCAACAAAGTTGAAATGTTGTTGCTGTATTAACGTGCCAGCTGACAGCAACTTTTTGCTTTTGGTGTGTACATAGAACCTCTTATAAATAATAAAAGATAAAATCATCAAATGCTTAAATGTTCCACTTTTGTGTATTGCAGTTGTGCCATGACCGGGGATATTTAGTGACCCAAGATGAATTGGATCAGACTCTGGAACAGTTCAAGGAACAGTTTGGTGATAAACCCAGGTACAGAGTGATAATATATGCTTTATTTACGCATGCATTTGACTGTTTTTGTGCGGGAAATTTATCACTTAAAGTTTTATGGTCTCAGAAGTATTTTATAGAAATATTATTCCTAGCTCTAAGTTTTTCAATTTTGCATTAAATTTATGAATTCTGTATATTGGGAATTAATTTATATGATAGTGATAAACACGTCCATGGACCAACTAGATTGTGGGAATGATAATAAGCCTCTCTTCTACAAGGTAGGTACCGTGTCGTGTCGGTGTTAGAGTAGACATTCACACATTAGATATTCCAGTTTGAAATGGAAATGCTGTCAAATACCACAAAAATATATAAAAAAAACCTAGCACATTACTGGTGTTTCATGGAATTTCCATAATTATGTTAAAAATTACCTGTTTCAAGAGACCAAAAACTGCTTTTTAGTAGGTATTTTAATTGTTTTTCATAAAAAAAAGGTACAGCCGCACTAACATTTTTGGATCAATGGTATAGTTTCAAATTTATGTAAAAAAAAATTAGGTACAGAAATTTTCAATTAGGAGTTTTGATATTGAAAAAGAAGTATATAAATGTTCATCACAGCAATCAAACTTTTCAACGTAGGTCTACAACATGTTGGCTTGATAACACCAAGCCAAACGTGCTTCATTACTATTTGTTTTCAAATCAGATAACTGTTCTGTTTATGAGGCTGCATTGCTGTGTCATTTGTTGTACTATTTGCAATCTCGTTCAGGGTTCTGCCTGGCTAGACTGCCAAATGGTGCATAGAGCTTCAAGAAAAAACTACTATCAATTCAAAATGTTTTCTATGTATGTAAAAGATGTTCACCTATGAGTAGTATTTAATAAATATTCCTCATCCGATGACACATGTCAGTTTCCTATTTCAGTTTCTAATGTGTATTTTTTGAAAGTGAGAATGGCTGAAATTGACTTGTTCACAACAATTTTTAGGTATGAAAACACCCTTCCATGATATTTGAAATTGCTAAGTGATATGCAGGGTACTTTTTGTTTTATTATTGCAACGGATAACCTTTGAAACAGGCGACTTGTCCTTCAGTATTGTGATTTTACAAACACTTAACCATTTATTTTTTTGTATAGCAGAGAAAAACCAGTCGGGAGGCGGTGCAAAGAACATATAAGATCTTGTAATGATGCAATATTCTTAATTTTTCGGGACACGCGTGTAAAATTCTTTTGTTTTTGAAGCTTTGGAAAGCTTAGTAATTTTTTTATTGGGTTCAAGTTTAAAGCCGTGGTGGCTCGTTTCCTGTGTTAGTTGTTTCTTCGGCAGACGTGCGCTTTTGTAGGTTATCGGGCGGACGTCTGCTGTTTACGTTGTATCAGGAGTCCGTTTACAGTTTTCGTTTCGAACATTGGAGTTTGGAAAGCGTCAGCATTATTTAGCTTTTTTCAGGCTGTGTCGTACAAATTTTGTACGAGAAGTTCGTTTATGTTGACGGTGCAGTCTTAGTTACGATAACGTTGTGGAGAGCGTGCGTGGCCCGGCCCTTATCTCAGGAGAGGGGGGCGAGAGGCAGAACAAAAGACGCGTCTGTCTGTCGCCCTCCAAGCAGTTGGAGCAGTGCTTCAGAGTCAGTCGGCTGCGAGGGCCGTTAGAGGCGTCACTTCAGCAGCCTTCACTTCAAGGCAGTCAGCGTACGATGGTCGTCTAGGTCGCGTCGGNCTGCGAGGGCCGTTAGAGGCGTCACTTCAGCAGCCTTCACTTCAAGGCAGTCAGCGTACGATGGTCGTCTAGGTCGCGTCGGGCAGGACGTTAACCCCACATTGGCCACTAAACTTTATTTTATTTCTCTGCCGGTGTGGGAGGCAGCCGCATATATTTCTTTTGATGCAAGTTTTGAGACATAATAAGCTGCAAACTACCGTGGCGCTGTGTCTGTACTTTTATATTTATCTGTGAGAGGTTCGTACTCTGCAAACTGAGTCTCGTGTTTCTACCTTGAGCTAAGCAGTGGCAACGTAAACATTCTGCAGTGTAAGCGGCAGAACGTTACAATCTTAAAGGAAAAGTGTGGTGTATGAAAGAGAACCCCAAAAAT
>NQII01000517.1:23942-82826 GCA_002778355.1 Clitarchus hookeri | reverse complement strand
ACCAACAGGGCCATCACAGCATATTTAACACCTTTTTCCATCTTAGAAAGACTTGAATTTATTAATGTTTGTAACATTTGAACAATTATACAAAAATCCCAATAAGACAAGAATAAAATACAATTTATTAAAAAGACTACATTGATTACAAAATTACATATTTTTTCCCTCACTCATTTACCCTTCACCCATAATTATTTAAAAGGAGGATAACTCCTCGTTATTGTCTTTCCAAAGGTATATTGTTCTGTGGTTTCTTTAGTCCAAAAAAGTGTATGTATTTATACTAAAACGTAGCTGGACTTCTGGGTTATCAAAGCACTTGGAACAAGTGTTTCATGCCTTTTCATTGGTCAGTTCAAACACCACGCCGCGCCACGTAGCCAAACGTCATCTGTCGGCAAGAGGGAGCAGGAGGGGAGCGACCACCGCATCACCTCAACTTAGCTCGTTTCACTTTTTGAACGACCAGCTGGACAGCGGCATCATTAGGCACGGTAATTGGCGCACATTTGTGGCAGGTGATTAATATTTTCATCTAGAACAGGGAGAAAAGTGACAACCTTCACATTATAACATAAAATGATAGGGTCACTGCAGAGAATCTCAACATGCAAGTTGCCTATGTAAATAAAGACTGCGCGCCAGTGCAATGCCTTATGCATAGAGGTGATGTGGCATGCGATGAGTGTACCTGGATCGCTTGTATCCATCTCACGATTTTAGGCCTTGTACAGTACATGCAAAATACTTCTAGCCGGGCAGAACCCGTAATGGTGATGATTCATGTTAACTGTCAGGGCAACACATGCGAACGTTTATTTAAGCAAGGCTTTGTTTTTTTTTTACAGTGAGAAGAGGCCAGCTCGTAGTGACCTGATTGTGTTGGTTGCACATAATGACGACCCTACAGGTAATTTAAGTTCTTTAGTTAACAGCTGTTGAACTGCATACTTGGGTAGTTATGACGTTTACGGTTGCTAGTGTTGGTACTGAATCCTGCAACACTACGATGCCATTAATAATTTAAAAAATGAGTAATATTATTTATAATTATGAAGTATTTTTATTATGTGATTTGAGATTAAGTGAATGGAAGAAAACTTATCATTTTGTGTAAAGTTCATATCTTGCTGAAAATTTGTATATAAATTGTTGCATTGTATGTTTTGTTTGTTGTATTGTGAAATTTTTAGAATAATTTATATTTTATGAATGTTGCTTTTATTTTTTACATTTGTGTGTTGCCCAAAAATTTTGTGTTTATATTCAAAGCCTCTGATTGGGTGAATTTCTAGATCAGTTGTGGGGTTCAGTCAGTCAACATGTAGTTACAGTGGACTCCTATGTTCTATGCCTGCAGTTCACCAAAAGCCCCAAGGTTAAGTTAGAGATGAATTGAAAATTCATTAGTTGCGTGGGTTTCAGTAATTGTATCTTTGCATAGTTTCGTAGTTTGTAATGCTGTTTAAGTGAAAGAAGTTTCTATTGTGTGGTAATGTCAGGATGTGTAGTTGTTACTTAATTATACCATAAAATGAATGCTTTTCAACTTACGTTAAATTTTAAGTAATTTTGAAATTGAAGGGACAGGAAAATCGGTGATTATTAAGTTTAGTGACTTATCTGTAAAAAAAAAATTGTATATTTCCACTACTAATGACGCAGAACATGAATATATGAGGGGCATTAACGTATAATTAATTTCGTAATATGTGCCCACGTAACCTTACAGAACCTAACCCCACGATGGGTGAATCACTATTTTACATTTTTAAACTATCCTAGGATTTTGGGGTTTTACACTAACCTGGGATTGTAGGGTTTTACACTAACCTGGGATTGTAGGATTTTACACTAACCTGGGATTGTAGGATTTTACACTAAACTACGAATTTAGGATTGTAGGGATTTAAAGGAACCGTAAAACACACCGAAAGAATATCATATAACTCACCTAGGTAGGCAACGGGTACAATTCCTCTGTCATCTGCCAATTCAACCTTACCTCTCTCGACGAAACACCATATTCTACTAAAATGCCACATACGCTAATATTACGCACTGAAGCACTCGTTCTTGCTCTCTCCGTTTTAAAACAGTCTGATTGGGACGTCACGACTCATCCCTGCAAAAACGCAATGGCTACTGAACTGCTTCAAAAAGTTCAGTTAACAACGCATTACGGTGGCGTAACAATACCCACAAGCCAATACGGTGACTGTAGGAATTATGACGTCGCCAAAAATCATGGCGTCTGCCGTAAACAAAGCTGCAGATTACTCGTATTTTTAACTATTTTATTTAATACGTTCTACTTATTTTAACATGACGCCCTCCTGAATGTTAACTAGGTAAGCTGTACAGAATCCATTAATGCTACTTTCGTTTATCTAGGAGGTTTCTTTCAGAAAAGTCACTAAACTTAATATTACCGAAAAAACATCTTCTTTGTTATTTTCAGAGTTTCTTGACAAATTGCGTGATGATCATAGCTCCCTTCATTTAGTTGTACGTAAAATTAATTTGAACATTGAGAAAAGGTTAAGAAACTTTTGTGACCCCCAAAAATACCACTATCACAATTTTCTTAATTTTTTAATGTAATTTTTGTGCAGTAGTTAAACTTTAGTCTTACCCATACATAAAGTAAGATTATAATTCCTGCATTAAATTTTTTGGAATATTAAAAAAAAAANCCGTTATCCTCGGGCATGACAGAGATGAAACCCTAGAATGGAGCGGCGCTGGAATGCACGGGCGGGGGAAACGGGACAACCCAGAGAAAACCTGCCAGCAAGCAGCATCGTCCAGCACAATTCCCACATGCAAAAATCCGGGAGTGAACCCGCCGGGGATCGAACCCGGATCGCCGTGGTGGAAGGTGAGCACCCTGGACACTACTCCACCGCTGCCAAAAAATGGGGGATGATAAATTTTATAGGACTCTTTAAGATTGATTACATATATGTCACAGTGACCTTTAAAGTGGACTGGACTCAAGCTGACAGCTTGCTTTTAGTTATCTAAGTAGCATTGATGAGAGGACAAGGGCAGTCCAGGCAGAAATGAAAATGATAAAGTGATTGCTCCTGTAGAAGTGTTAGAGTTTAGCTGTATTTTGAATTTGTTATTAATATTAGTGTTATTTAGACACAGAAATTTGTTTGAATGAAGTTTATATGTAGTGTCTACCTGTAATGTGCCAAAGCACAATTTTTGTACCAACGAACTTGGATTATATTACCTTTTCATATTTTAATCGTACATTTTATCTCATGCTCACCTTGAATTTCTAGTATTTCCAGAGGCTTTTAAATAATTTCCGGGACTCTGGGCTTGGTTTTAGCAGCTGACGAATGCATTGGGTTGCAGCTCTGCAAAAATTATTTGAAGCTGCACCATCCATTAACCTAGTTTAGTTAAATTATTTGCTAAGATATCACTTGCTTCACTAGCGAGCGTGAGCAAACTGAGAAGGGGCCTGACAGTTCTCTGAATAAATTATTTTTAGTTTGACAAGTGAAGCCAACATAAGACCATGACCTACCTCCCAGGGACACCATCGAGCTGCTTTTCATTTGGTACTATTTCCCAAAGTGACAAATTTCAAGCCTCAAACAAAATTTTCTGTTTAGTATTTCTAAATTGTTTCCTTTAAAATGAGCGCTTTGAATTGTAAGCTATTTGTATTGCACAGGTACGTTTATGTTTATTCAAGACTGAATGGTATAATAAATGTGGTATTTGAACCAACAGATATTTTTTACATAATTTTTTTCCCAGAATCTACATTGGAGAGCCAAAAACTGGTAGAGGCGTGCGTATGCAAACAACAGAGGTATGGAACCAATCAGAGTAACGAGATGCAGTCGGCAGCGCCTATATAAGACAACAAGCGTCTGGCAAAGTTGCTAGATCGGTTACTGCTGCTACAATGGCAGGTTATCAAGATTTAAGTGAGTTTGAACGTGGTGTTATAGTCGGCACACGAGAGATGGGACATAGCATCTCTGAGGTAGCAATACAATTTGGATTTTCGCGTACTACCATTTCACGAGAGTACCGTGAATATCTGGAATCCGGTAAAACATCACATCTTCGACATAGCTGCGGCCGGAAATAGATTGTGAACGAACTGGACAAACGACGACTGACGAGAATCATTAAACATCACAGACGTGCAACCCTTTCTCAAATTGGCGCAGATTTCAATGGCTCCTGCATACCTTCGGACATTAGTAGAGTCCATGCCACGTCGTCTTGCGGCACTTCTGCCTGCTCGCGGGGGCCCTACGTGATATTAGGCAGGTGTACCAGTTTTTTTGGCTCTTCAATATATGACAGCATCAGTTATTTTCTTTAATTCACAAACCTATCTTGTTTTAGATTGCTGGAAAATTTTCAGTAATTAAATTTGATTGCAAATGTTTCACCAGTTAGTGGATAGCNTGTTTTATACATTAAGGATTGGTTTCAAAAGGTATTCTCGCATTTAATACAATTTAGCAACCCGATATAAATATATTGGACGTACATTTTACGTGTTTTACTGCACAAACACGGCAAACTTCTTAGCCCTTCTCACTATCACATTTCATGGTATATACTGCAAATTATGTGAAGCCCCACTGAAATTCATATTAAGTGTGGTTAGTAATAACCATACATGACATTTGCAGGTATTGTTTTCCCGATTTTCGGAAAAGTCACTATTGTTTATAATTACAGTTTTCTCTGAATCAATCTGTGCTCTTGGTAATTATGGCAATTGTCAGGAATGTTAAGAAGTAGTTAGTTTATATACTATATGCCATGTACATGTACAATAGAAATTGGCATGTTTCAGTGTGTTAATGGTTGTTTTGTAGGGTGGGCATAGTGTTAAAATATAGAATGAGAATCTATGTAGTTTTGTGTAGCATGTTTAGTTTCTTTCAACAAAGTTGAAATGTTGTTGCTGTATTAACGTGCCAGCTGACAGCAACTTTTTNTGTAGCATGTTTAGTTTCTTTCAACAAAGTTGAAATGTTGTTGCTGTATTAACGTGCCAGCTGACAGCAACTTTTTTGCTTTTGGTGTGTTCATAGAACCTCTTATAAGTGATAAAAGATAATGTTCCACTTTTGTGCATTGCAGTTGTGCCATGACCGGGGATATTTAGTGACCCAAGATGAATTGGATCAGACTCTGGAACAGTTCAAGGAACAGTTTGGTGATAAACCCAGGTACAGAGTGATAATATATGCTTTATTTACGCATGCATTTGACTGTTTTTGTGCGGGAAATTTATCACTTAAGTTTTATGGTTTCAGAAGTATTTTATAGAAATATTATTCCTAGCTCTAAGTTTTTCATTTTTGCATTAAATTTATGAATTCTGTATATTGGGAATTACTTTATATGATAGTGATAAACACGTCCATGGACCAACTAGATTGTGGGAATGATAATAAGCCTCTGTTTTACAAGGTAGGTACCGTGTCGTGTCAGTGTTAGAGTAGACATTCACACATTAGATATTCCAGTTTGAAATGGAAATGCTGTCAAATACAGCAAAAATATATTTAAAAAAACCTAGCACATTACTGGTGTTTCATGGAATTTCCATAATTATGTTAAAAATTACCTGTTTCAAGAGACCAAAAACTGCTTTTTAGTAGGTATTTTAATTGTTTTTCATAAAAAAGGTACAGCCGCACTAACATTTTTGGATCAATGGTATAGTTTCAAATTTATGTAAAAAAAAAAATTAGGTACAGAAATTTTCAATTAGGAGTTTTGATATTGAAAAAGAAGTATATAAATGTTCATCACAGCAATCAAACTTTTCAACGTAGGTCTACAACATGTTGGCTTGATAACACCAAGCCAAACGTGCTTCATTACAATTTGTTTTCAAATCAGATAACTGTTCTGTTTATGAGGCTGCATTGCTGTGTCATTTGTTCTACTATTTGCAATCTCGTTCAGGGTTCTGCCTGGCTAGACTGCCAAATGGTGCATAGAGCTTCAAGAAAAAACTACTATCAATTCAAAATGTTTTCTATGTATGTAAAAGATGTTCACCTATGAGTAGTATTTAATAAATATTCCTCATCCGATGACACATGTCAGTTTCCTATTTCAGTTTCTAATGTGTATTTTTTGAAAGTGAGAATGGCTGAAATTGACTTTTTTACAACAATTTTTAGGTATGAAAACACCCTTCCATGATATTTGAAATTGCTGAGTGATATGCAGAGTACTTTTTGTTTTATTATTGCAACGAATAACCTTCGAAACATGAAACGGGTGACTTGTCCTTCAGTATTGTGATTTTACAAACACTTAACCTTTTATTTTTTTGTATAGCAGAGAAAAACCAGTCTGGAGGCGGTGTAAAGAACATATAAGATCTTAAAGGAAAAGTGTGGTGTATGAAGGAGAACCCTGAAAATACTTTTGTGAAACATATATATATATATCCCAAAAAGGTTTTATACAAAGTTTTGTATACCACCAACAGGGCCATCACAGCATATTTAACACCTTTTTCCATCTTAGAAAGACTTGAATTTATTAATGTTTGTAACATTTGAACAATTATACAAAAATCCCAATAAGACAAGAGTAAAATACAATTTATTAAAAAGACTACATTGATTACAAAATTACATATTTTTTCCCTCACTCATTTACCCTTCACCCATAATTATTTAAAAGGAGGATAACTCCTCGTTATTGTCTTTCCAAAGGTATATTGTTCTGTGGTTTCTTTAGTCCAAAAAAGTGTATGTATTTATACTAAAACGTAGCTGGACTTCTGGGTTATCAAAGCACTTGGAACAAGTGTTTCATGCCTTTCCATTGGTCATTTCATCAAACACCAGGCCACGTAGCCAAATGTCATCTGTCGGCAAGAGGGAGAAGGAAAGGTATGGGAGGGGAGCGACCTCAACTTAGCTCGTTTCACTTTTCGAACGACCAGCTATAAAGCTGGACACGACGCCCGATACTCCGACGCTGTCTCCCATTTCTCCGGCATCATTAGGCACGGTAATTGGCGCACATTTGTGGCAGGTGATTAATATTTTCATGTAGAACAGGGGGAAAAGTGACAACCTTCACATCATTGCAACATAAAATGATAGGGTCACTGCAGAGAATCTCAACATGCAAGTTACCTATGTAAATAAAGACTGCGCGCCAGTGCAATGCCTTACGCATAGAGGTGATGTGGCATATGATGAGTGTACCTGGATTGCCTGTATCCATCCCACGATTTTAGGCCTTGTACAGTACATGCAAAATACTTCTAGCCAGGCAGAACCCGTAATGGTGATGATTCATGTTAACTGTCAGGGTAACACATGCGAACGTTTATTTAAGCAAGGCTTTGTTTTTTTTTACAGTGAGAAGAGGCCAGCTCGTAGTGACCTGATTGTGTTGGTTGCACATAATGACGACCCTACAGGTAATTGAAGTTCTTTAGTTAACAGCCGTTGAACTGCATACTTGGGTAGTTACGACGTTTACAGTTGCTAGTGTTGGTACTGAATCCTGCAACACTACGATGCCATTAATAATTTAAAAATTGAGTAATGTTCTTTAAATTATGAAGAAGTATTTTTATTATGGGGTTTGGGACTAAGTGAATGCGAGAAAACTTATCATTTTGTGTAAAGTTCATATCTTGCTGCAAATTTGTATATAAATTGTTGTATTTTATGTTTTGTTTGTTGTATGTATTTTATGAATGTTACTTTTATGTTTTACATTTGTGTGTTGCCCGAAAATTCTGTGTTTATATTCAAAGCCTGTGGTTGGCTGAATTTCTTGATCAGTTGTGGGGTTCAGTCAGTCACCATGTAGTTACAGTGGACACTTGTGATTTACTGAAAATTCATCTTTTATGTTCTATGCCTGCAGTTCACCAAAAGCCCCAAGGTTAAGTTAGAGACTAATTGAAAATTCATTAGTTGTGTGGGTTTCAGTAATTGTATCTTTGCATAGTTTCTTAGTTTGTAATGTTGTTTAAGTTAAAGAAGTTTTTGTTGTGTGGTAATGTCAGGATGCGTAGTTGTTGCTTAATTAGACCCTAAAATGAATGCTTTTCAACTTATGTTAAATTGTAAGTAATTTTGAAATTGAAGGGACAGGAAAATCGGTAATTATTAAGTTTAGTGACTTATCTGTAAAAAAAAATTGTATATTTCCACTACTAATGATGCAGTACATGAATATATGAGGGGCATTAACGTACAACTAATTTCGTAATATGTGCCCACGTAACCTAACAGAACCTAACCCCATGATGGGTGAATCACTATTTTACATTTTTAAACTAACCTAGGATTGTAGGGTTTTACACTAACCTAGAATTTTAGGGTTATACACACCTAGGATTGTAGGGTTATACACTAACCTAGGATTTTAGGGTTTTAAACTATCCTAGGATTTTGGGGTTTTACAGTAACCTGGGATTGTAGGGTTTTACACTAGCCTGGGATTGTAGGATTTTACACTAACATAGGATTGCAGCATTTTACACTAAACTACGAATTTAGGATTGTAGGGATTTAAAGGAACCGTAAAACACACCGAAAGAATATCATATAACTCACCTAGGTAGGCAACGGGTACAATTCCTCTGTCCTCTGCCAATTCAACCTTACCTCTCTCGACGAAACACCATATTCTACTAAAATGCCACATACACGAATATTACGCACTGAAGCACTCGTTCTTGCTCTCTCCGTTTTAAAACAGTCTGATTGGGACGTCACGACTTATCCCTGGCAAAAACGCAATGGCTACTGAACTGCTTCAAAAAGTTCAGTTAACAACGCATTACGGTGGCGTAACAATACCCACAAGCCAATACGGTGACTGTAGGAATTATGACGTCGCCAAAAATCATGGCGTCTGCCGTAAACAAAGCTGCAGATTACTCGTATTTTTAACTATTTTATTTAATACGTTCTACTTATTTTAACATGACGCCCTCCTGAATGTTAACTAGGTAAGCTGTACAGAATCCATTAATGCTACTTTCGTTTATCTAGGAGGTTTCTTTCAGAAAAGTCACTAAACTTAATATTACCGAAAAAACATTGTCTTTGTTATTTTCAGAGCTTCTTGACAAATTGCGTGATGATCATAGCTCCCTTCCTTTAGTTGTATGTAAAATTAATTTGAACATTGAGAAAAGGTTAAGAAACTTTTGTGACCCCCAAAAATACCACTATCACAATTTTCTTAATTTTTTAATGTAATTTTTGTGCAGTAGTTAAACTTTAGACTTACCCATACATAAAGTAAGATTATAATTCCTGCATTAAATTTTTTGGAAAATTAAAAAAAAAATGGCGTGTGGGGAGCGCACCCAGGGCAAGGCGACAGACACCCTCCGAGTGACGGTCTTTCCAGTTGGGACCCGTAGGTGATCGTCATCCTCGGGCATGACAGAGATGAAACCCTAGAATGGAGCGGCGCTGGAATGCACGGGCGGGGGAAACGGGACAACCCCGAGAAAACCTGCCAGCAAGCAGCATCGTCCAGCACAATTCCCACATGCAAAAATCCGGGAGTGAACCCGCCGGGGATCGAACCCGNGTTGGGACCCGTAGGTGATCGTCATCCTCGGGCATGACAGAGATGAAACCCTAGAATGGAGCGGCGCTGGAATGCACGGGCGGGGGAAACGGGACAACCCCGAGAAAACCTGCCAGCAAGCAGCATCGTCCAGCACAATTCCCACATGCAAAAATCCGGGAGTGAACCCGCCGGGGATCGAACCCGGATCGCNCAAGCAGCATCGTCCAGCACAATTCCCACATGCAAAAATCCGGGAGTGAACCCGCCGGGGATCGAACCCGGATCGCCGTGGTGGAAGGTGAGCACCCTGGACACTACTCCACCGCTGCCAAAAAATGGGGGATGATAAATTTTATAGGACTCTTTAAGATTGATTACATATATGTCACAGTGACCTTTAAAGTGGACTGGACTCAAGCTGACAGCTTGCTTTTAGTTATCTAAGTAGCATTGATGAGAGGACAAGGGCAGTCCAGGCAGAAATGAANGACTGGACTCAAGCTGACAGCTTGCTTTTAGTTATCTAAGTAGCATTGATGAGAGGACAAGGGCAGTCCAGGCAGAAATGAAGATGATAAAGTGATTGCTCCTGTAGAAGTGTGAATTTCTGGGTTTAGTATTTCCAGAGGCTTTTAAATAATTTCCGGGACTCTGGGCTTGGTTTTAGCAGCTGACGAATGCATTGGGTTGCAGCTCTGCAAAAATTATTTGAAGCTGGACCATCCATTAACCTAGTTTAGTTAAATTATTTGCTAAGATATCACTTGCTTCACTAGCGAGCGTGAGCAAACTGAGAAGAGGCCTGACAGTTCTCTGATTAAATTATTTTTAGTTTTGACAAATGAAGCCAACATAAGATCATCACCTACCTCCCGGGGACACCAACGAGCTGCTGTTCATTTGATGACGTGAACTCGTTTGTGTACTATTTCCCAAAGTGACAAATTTCAAGCCTCAAACAAAATTTACTGTTTAGTATTTCTAAGTTGTTTCCTTTAAAATGAGCAATTTGAATTGTAAGCTATTTGTATTGCACAGGTATGATTATGTTTATTCAAGACTGAATGGTATAATAAATGTTGTATTTGAACCAGCAGATATTTTTTACATAATTTTTTTCCCAGAATCTTATGACAGCATCAGTTATTTTCTTTAATTCACAAACTTATCTTGTTTTAGATTGCTGGAAAATTTTCAGTAATTAAATTTGATTGCAAATGTTTCACCAGTTAGTGGATAGCTTTATTCTAGCAGTGAATATGTAATTATTCAATCCATTGACTAAAATTTCTATGTTCATGATAAGAAACTGGGTAAGTTCATTTTAAAGAGTAAAGCTATCTGTTTTGTCTGTTTTATGTTAAAATAATTCATTCATTTAGAGTGGAACTTCGTGCAATTTACAGCTGTACTCTATTACTGTGCCTACTGTCTTAAACCAGATGCTATGATCTTGTGACTGAATAAATTTCTAAGATTTTCCCAGTTTTATGACCATTTGAAAACAATGAGCCTATTGTCTGGTTGAGCGCTGTGCTGTGATGATTTTGTTTTTGTTCATTTCAAATAAGATATTTCCCTAAAACACCACTAGATCTGGCTCATCGGCCAACCAGTAATAGTCCTTGATGTAGATTAATATTTACTTGGGTAATAAAATAAATCTTGATTTTTCCAGACCAAATGTTTGTGTTCTTCCCGGATGAGCCAAAAATTGGAATTAAAACTATAAAAACCTATTGCCAAAGAATGCAGGAGGAAAATATCCACCGAGCGATAATAGTGGTCCAGCAAGGGATGACACCATCTGCAAAACAGGCAAGTATTTTCCTGCTCAACGTTTGAAATACCTAACTATTCATTGTTTTAAAGGATGCCAATTGCAAATTAAAAAAAAAAAGGAAAATATAATTATTGTAAAATTAAGAGAAAATGCAAACTTACGTATTTTCAGGCTGGTGCAGACAGACAAATATACAGATAGTTGGATGGTATAATTTTGTGTATTGTGTGAGACTATGTTTGCTAGCCTGACCAGATTCCTCATGCAGCCAGCCACAAGAACCTACCTATGAAATGTTGTGCTCATGTCTTTTTAGCCTACTTTCCGAAGGAAAGATAGAATTATGACATACATTTCCTGTATGTGTGTCTTTCTCTCCACGCCCCCCCTGCACTTCAACTTGTAATGATGCAATATGCTTAATTTTTCGGGACACGAGTGTAAATTCTTTCGTGTGTATTTAGCTTTGGNAAATATACAGATAGTTGGATGGTATAATTTTGTGTATTGTGTGAGACTATGTTTGCTAGCCTGACCAGATTCCTCAGGCAGCCAGCCACAAGAACCTACCTATGAAATGTTGTGCTCATGTCTTTTTAGCCTACTTTCCGAAGGAAAGATAGAATTATGACACACATTTCCTGTATGTGTGGCTGTGTGTCTTTCTCTCCACACACCCCCTGCACTTCAACTATTGGACACATGAACTATATTTCACCAAACCTGGTAGACATCTAGTACTTAATAAGGGCAGCCAACTTTCACAGTTGTTGATTTGGCCGGGTGTTTATTTTCAAAATGGTGGCCATTTTTAAATTTGGGTTCCAGTATATATTTTGGGAACCATTCAATTAATTTAAACCAAGTTTTGTATGTTGACAGTATCACCGTAAGCATTGAATTTAGTTATTGTTATTAGTCCGTATTTTGTTAATTAACACTAAATGAATAAAAAAGTTTTTACGTTATGTCTCGAAAAATACTTAACTTATTCTCATTGAATTTGGCACATAGGCAAAACTATTGTACGTCATGTAGACATATGCATTTTAAATGAATTTGCACGTATTTCCAAAATGGTGGTCATGTGGATCTTTACATTTATTTGCTGTATCTACCATGTCACTTGCTAAATTCGACCAACCATTTTTTGCTGAAAGCATCTATTACAAAGATCTTATATACCAACATATAGCAACATTTGTCAGCCATTTTGTGCCACATGAAGAAATAAAAGTTTTATGTCGCATCTGAGGAAATAATCAACTTAATCCTACTGAATCTGGGAAACATGTTGTACTACAGTAGCCCATATAAATGTTAGTAAGACACTTATTTTAAAGTTGTGACCATATAAACATTTTAGCTTATGCTAAACCTATGAAACCATTTTCCACATAACTTTGTATACTTGCAGTGTCTATTACGATCATCAAATGTCTCTAAACAGTGTATCTTGTGTCTGCCATTTTGTGAGATAGCACCACATGACAGATAAAGTTTTTAGGTCGTACGTCTGGAACCAATAAACCAATTTCCACCAAATTGTGGAAAAATCAAGGAATTTAGATAAAATAATTTCCACATGTACCTAAGGAAGAAAATAAATATGTATTGGATTCCAGCACTTCTGCTGTATGCCATCTCATGGATCATAGTGCTATTTTACGTTTATTCCATCTTTTGTAGCAAGAAAGATATATACAGTGGCATATCCAAAAGGAGGGGGAGGGGGGTTATATGGGGATATGATCCCTCTTCTCCAAAACCTCTGTATTTATATGAAATTTCTCCTGGAAATGTTTTATATGTAAGCCTGGAGGCAGTGTTGCTGTATGTTTAATCATAGCTATTACTGGTATAATTTTTTTTGGGCTGAACTTGTCGATACAACAAGCATTGCTATAGTGGAGAATATGATTGTAGGTGTGAATTAAAGATTCTGCAAATAAAATATTAACTGAAATAATTATTACAACAGTTTTAGTAGTTCACAGTGAATTGATACATTCTTTTATGCCTTATGTTTGTGTTGTGACATTTTTCTGGCCCTGAGAAAACTAGTATTTTACTCTTGTGTCACCTTTTTACATGTACCATCTTTGTAAATATATATTTTTTTATTATTTCATAAATATTTTTTATTGTATGGAAAAATATTTATAGAAAAAGGCTTTGTTGGTGCTACCTATCGAAAATTGGTAATTTTTTAAGGAACAATATAAAAATATTTATAATTTTTCCCATGTATGTTGGCCAGGGAAAAGTAACAGGATACCTGGAAAAGTCTAAAAGAAATGTCAGGGAATTTGTTGTAAGGATACTGCTAGCTGCCCTGAATATCTTTATCAATTGAAAAACAATGATGTTCACGTTTCAAAAAGTAAGAAATATTGACCACAAAATTGCAATTATAGTAAAATATCTGGACCAAAAAATGATAATAATAAATACAAGACATGGACAGTATTCAAGAAAACATTAAACCTTTCAGTCACATTGTCCTCTATCTGAGATGTTGCATATGAAGTAGCTTAAATGATCTGCACTGTACACAGCAGAACATACCGTCCAGTGAGGAAGGTTCCCTACATGTGGGAGACACATCATTCGCTACTGAGACTATGTTCCGTAGCCTCATGTCATAAACAACCACTGTGGTGAACTTGGCGATAGGTGACTGAGGAATGTGTGTGTGCTTAATTGATTTGATGCCAAGTACGAGGAGCTGAGTACAATGGCCAAAGGTGATCCTGTAAAGTTCTTTAATGTAACCTGTACAAACTGTATTACATTTCTTTTTCTCGTGTGATAAAAATTTTCACAGCCACTTTGTAATGAGTTTATATGTTTTCCTGCATTCATTTTGTGTGTATTGTGTGTGGCATGCTATGTGTACCAGGGACAAAACTTCTTGGCCGCTTAGTATCAGCCTATCGGTGAACATTAGTAGACCCTGTTGCCAGATTTACGAAGTGCCCATCCCGTCGTAATATGTGTCATCAAATCTCAATTGTAGTAATATCGTTTAATATTTTATACATGAGGGTGAACATTTGAATTAGTAGAAGCAGAAATCGATAAAGCACATAGTAGATATTGTTGGAATTCATATCTGTTAGGAAAGTGCCTGAGCCGATAAGCTGCTAAATTTTTACATTTGTAGTAAAAACATTTCTCTACTTAAATGTATGTGATCAGTAGTCTATTAAATGTAGATGTAATAATTTTTGTTAGTTAAAGTTGCGTGTAGCATAGAGAAAAAAAAATTCAGCTTTGTGCTGTAGCTTGCGATGGCAGCACAATCTCTCAGTCTGCACAGTTGTAATGTCATTCCTTTCCATTAGAAACTTCTGCCTTTCGTTGGATTTATTATAACAACAAATGTCACTTTACGAAAATCTTGACATGGAACTTGTTGAAACTGCCGTAATTTTTTTCTCAGAATCTCCCCCCTTATTGTGAAATTCAAATACCACTCTCCGAAGGTAGCCTGTTAAAATCATTGAAATCTGTAGCTCATTTCCTGACAAAACTTTTTTTTTTCTAAGCGAAACTAATATTGCTTTTGACATAGATGCAAAGCTGCTCTTTCCTTCCTTTCATATCAGTTGCACTGTACATTCACCATCACCGCACGCCTTGCTGTGAAACTGTTCCATTTGTATAACATTTATACTAGCACAAAATTCTTTTTTGGTAATTTAGTAAAAAGGGAACTCACTCATTATAGATTGACATTGATCCCGAACCACTTCCCTTTCGCAACTACAGGTGCTGGCACAAGGTTTACTTTAACACCATAATTTCAACGAAACTTTACATGCAAGCAAATGAAAAACTGAGGATCGTTCAAAGCCAAGTTGCGGTACTGGCCAGGCCACTGGGGCTGCAGGTTAGAGCAGACACCAACACAGTGTTGGGAGTGAGGCAGCTGTTGCGCCACTCATTATATTGTGTTGACTAAGCATGAGTCAAGACTTCATTAACGTCTACTTATAAAGCAATGTGGAAAAATTCAGACAAACCTACGAAATATGGTTTCCTCTCAGGGAAAGAACGAATAATATCCTTTATTCAGAAAAATTGTTGCGAGTCTATCCCAGTTGGCGTGTTCACTCCTTAACAATATAAAACACGAACGGGTAAAGATACAGACCTACGATTTTCACGTTCTTGTTCAGCAAAATGAGCCTCTTGCAAAAGTGACTAATGAAATCTTTCACAATTTTTCGAGCCCATCTGAAAAACATTTTGTTTGTCTCGCTATGGCCACTGTAACACTATGAACTAGGCGACAGCGAACAGCTGTGATAGGCTACCGGTACCAGCCAGTGGGAGGAGCACGCCAAGTCGACTGACCTTGAGCAGNTGACAGCGAACAGCTGTGATAGGCTACCGGTACCAGCCAGTGGGAGGAGCACGCCAAGTCGACTGACCTTGAGCAGCCAAGAAGTTCTGTGCCGGGTGTGATAAACAAATTTGTGCATTCATTTAATTTCTCAATTGTGTTCCTATTAAATGTTGTCTGTCGGGTAACAAACACCTAATGCCTTTGTGTATTGATTATGTTATTTATGATTGTAGTCGCTCATAGACATGGCTCCAAAGTACATCTTGGAACAGTTCTTGGAGTCTGAGCTGTTGATAAACATCACAGAACATGAGCTGGTGCCGGAACATGTCGTGATGACTCCAGAGGAGAAACAAGAACTGTTGTCTAGATAGTATCCTTTATTATTTCAGCTGATACCTTACTTTGATATCTTTACAAGCTGCAGAAGTCAACTCTCGATTCTATGATCTTACATGGTTCCTAGTGTGTTGCACTATTCTCGTGCCGTGTTGCACTCATTGCGAGTTAAAGCAACTCTAGTTGTAGTTTTTGTGAGCCAGTATAGGCAAGTTAACTTAAGACATTTTTATTTACAGCATCACAATATTCATTTCAATATTTTTTACATTATGTGCAATAGAAGCTTCTTTTTTCTTCTGTGAGTCAAACTGGTACAGGTTGCCAGGGAAGAAGTTGATATATATTGCAGCAGTCTTTTTTCTACTACTGGTCTATTTCAGTCTGGTAAATTATAAAATATATATTGTTTTCAACTATCGTCGCTGTCACTCAATTGATAAGTTGATCTTAGGTTGTGCTGAAGCTGGGAATTCTTTTGTACGAGTCCAGTTTCACCTCTGTTGACTGAGATTACATTTTATCTTGTTCTTGAAATATATCTAGCTTGAACTTCAATGAATTATTGAAGAACGTACCTGCACAACTATATACACAAGTTGGACTAGGTGCTACTAGTCTGTTCTGTAATATTTTTGAAAAATATGTGTTAAATTACATAACATCATTTTGGATATTTTATTTCACACAAGTTCGAACAATCTCTTATCTAAAGTATTCATGTGGTTCTAAAAATCTGGTTCCCACACACTAGAAAAAGGGTTTCTATTTTGAAGGGTTGGTTAGTTAATGGAATCCGTATACACAAAAATTGGGTTAAAATTTCTTGTGTGTGATTTTTTGACGGGCTCTTGTGACAAAATTACACGTTNTCCGTATACACAAAAATTGGGTTAAAATTTCTTGTGTGTGATTTTTTGACGGGCTCTTGTGACAAAATTACACGTTGTAAACCCCAATTTCACCAGGTGCCATGGATACTGAGAATGACTTTGTAAAATCGTTACCTTTGTAAAATTAAAACTGGCCGCAAAAAAATTGTGTTTAGTATTTTTCCAGTGAATTGCATGTTTAATCATCTCTAGCATTCAATTTATATGTCTTTTAAATGAAATATTAATTTACTGTGATAGGTAAAGGCTTTCCAAATAAAACGGTGCCCTAGGGTCATATACTTCACCTCCCCTTGTTGTAAAAATGTTTATAAACACAGAGCGGTGCAGAATTTTACAGAGTACGAAGTTCATTTTCAGTGTCATGTAGGAAGATTGTAGGATGTGGTTTTGAATGATTAAGTGTTGAAGGTCGTATATGTGTTAGCGTATATCTTTCCTTAACGGAGCTACAGCAAGCTTAAGGAAAACCAGCTGATGAGAATTCAGGCTGGAGACCCTGTTGCCAGGTATTTTGGACTCAAGAGAGGACAGGTTTGTCAAATTTTTTTTTTTTTTGCATGCTTATTTTAATTTACTGAAATGTCAAAATTTATGTCAGTGTCGAACATTTTATAGAGTGAAAATAACATGTTCGTTTAGTGAAATATAAATTAATTTTAACACTTTGAAGTCATCCGAAAGAATTTATACCCTATCGTTTAGATCGTTTTGGAATGTATAATCTTTACTGTAAATGAAATGTTTCATTGGGCACTGCATCTTAGGTTAATTCATGGTTCTGTTTTTATGCCAATTTCGACAGTAATGTGTATTAAAGTGTGCTGTTTTGAGGCTCTCCTAGGATGTCTCCACCCGTATCAGATGCAGGAAAATACCCAATTTCTCCTCCCCCCTTTTGTACCATACAAATTTTTTAGCTTCTGAGTTTTCTTATTTTTGATGGACGTTTAGCAGCATCTTTGTGGCTATCCAAGCTAGGAATATTGATTTCCTAGTAACTAATTGTTGGAATAGAGCTTTAAAAAACAATTTAGTGTATAACGTTTTATTTGTAATACCGCACAGAGTTTTTGCCTTTTCTGTAGTCCTAATAACCTTCACATAAAAAGGGGAAAAAATGTATCTTGGATGTTAATTTTTGTAATTTATCTATTTGCCCACAGCCATGTCAAAGAAAGACAGTTTTTATTTCTCCTTCCAAAAGTTCAGCCCAGTGTTTTTATTATGTAGTCTCACAAAAGGTGGTATTTTGGCTAGCCAACTCTGGCATGAAACATAACATAATGGCGGGCTGACAGGGCGTGTTGGTGAACTTGATGGAAGCGGCAGACAGTCATGTGTTAATGAATGATGTCTATTTTAAATTTTACCCTCTTCTCGGTTGTGCAGGAGTGGTAAAGAGAATTGCGGCAGTGAGCGACCAAAATAAATTCTAAAAACTAGTTCTCCGCCTATTTCCTTTAAATTTGTCAATTTTTTAGCCAAAATTTTTACATTTCCCGAAAAGAAGATTTTTCTTTGAGGGAATCGTTATTACCAGAGTTGTTTTGTCGTGAGTAGACTGTACTTATAACACACCTACTTTGGTATGAATTCCATAGTTTTACTTGATTGGTACCCTAGTATAGTGATTAGTTTCATGGCAATGTTTGTTTTACATATGGCAGAAAAGGATACAAAATGAGAAGTAAAAGCTGATTATAAGCATGGCTCTTAAAAGTGGTCAGTTCACCGTGAAAAGCCTATAGTAGAACTGTCAAAACATGTGATTAGTTATGCAGACAAGTGCCTTTACAGAAAAATGATAAGTTCTTGTTCAGTGATATTAGTTGACATCACATGATATTGGGAAACATTAATATATTTTATGCCTTATCAAAGAAAATATCCTCTTGAAAACAGTGATGGTTTACAGTAATTTTATTTCTCTGCAAAGCAACAGCTGTGTTGTACCCATTTTTCCATATAATAGTACTTATGAATACTGCATTTACATGATGGCCATCGTAAAAAATTTAAATAAATTACGCATTACATAAATTAAAAATTAACACAAAACTATACAATATTATTACATTCTTGTTTTAAGTAATATCATTTCTAAAACTTGTTTGAATTCAGTTTGAGCACGAATCCAACTTCTATAGCGTAAAACTTTGTGAAACTGTTTTGAAAGCTGGAAATTTTTTTTTTTGTTTATGCAGGTTGTGAAGATTATTCGTCCGTCGGAAACAGCAGGTCGATACATCTCTTACCGTCTGGTCTGCTGAGAAAACACATCATCTTGTGTATATGAAATTAAACTGTATCAGTTTGTTAAATCAGAGAGATCTTTGTAATGTATTTGAGCAAGAATAAGGGTTAATCTTAAATTCTTTCGCTCATTGGTTGACAGGCTTGAGCTGGTCTTGTCGACAGCATGGTGAGCACATAGCTCCTTCACAGTGTAAACACTTGTAGTTGGGGCGAGGGTTATTTAGTTTGTTCCAATACGTCAACATCCAGATATGTGCGACCCGTATTTTATGAATAATTTTTTTTTTTTTTTCAGTTGCCATTTTTATTTTTCAAAGTTTGTTACCTATNGTGCGACCCGTATTTTATGAATAATTTTTTTTTTTTTTTCAGTTGCCATTTTTATTTTTCAAAGTTTGTTACCTATTACTTGGTTTTGTATCACAGTGCTGTATTTTTCCTTTGAAGCATGTTTCGTGACAGTGTACAGAAATTATTTACTTGAATGTTTTAATCATGTCTTGTAATAAATAAGATTAGGCNAGCATGTTTCGTGACAGTGTACAGAAATTATTTACTTGAATGTTTTAATCATGTCTTGTAATAAATAAGATTAGGCAATATAATCATTAAACAATATTAGACACTGTCTGTAAGCTGAAATAAGTTTATAAAAATGTTAGGAATTTAATTTTTGATTCTGAAGATAAGTTTGTAATGTGTGCTTATCTTTGTTTTAAGTTTGTAATAAATTGCAAAATCATTGTAAATTCCTGTTTCATTATTTTTATTCCAATTTTTGATGTGATCGCTACATTTTTACTAATGACTTAATTTTTCATGAGTTTTCTACACATTGAAATTGTGATACTGCCATTATGCTTTTAAAATAAAATACTGNAATGACTTAATTTTTCATGAGTTTTCTACACATTGAAATTGTGATACTGCCATTATGCTTTTAAAATAAAATACTGTATAAATTTTGATTAATTAAAATGCTAAGTATGTTTGTATATTACTTTTTTAATTTGTGGCACCGATTACTGCAATTTTTACAGGCTGCTCCTCTAACAACGCCAACCATCACNAATGACTTAATTTTTCATGAGTTTTCTACACATTGAAATTGTGATACTGCCATTATGCTTTTAAAATAAAATACTGCATAAATTTTGATTAATTAAAATGCTAAGTATGTTTGCATATTACTTTTTTAATTTGTGGCACCGATTACTGCAATTTTTACAGGCTGCTCCTCTAACAACGCCAACCATCACNTATATTACTTTTTTAATTTGTGGCACCGATTACTGCAATTTTTACAGGCTGCTCCTCTAACAACGCCAACCATCACTTGATTTACATAATTATTAAATTAGCTGTAGCATGCTTATTTTGCCTCATTTTCCTGTCTGGGTTAACTTCAGTGTATATTTGGAATGATATTTGTCACATGCATGTTACAATTATAATCAAACTAAACTCCTTTCACCCTTACTTTAGTCATGGTATACACAAACTTACATGGATAAAGTCTTCGGTGATTGGTTCTACCTACTACATATGAACTCACAAGAAAGTAGTTCACGTTTGAATAACTTGTAATTCAAGCTACTTCATAATTAAAATAAAACTATCATTTTGAGTAATATTTACTCATTTGCAAAAGAAATTGATCACTATGAACGAAATGTGCAAGTACAGCAAAGGTCGCCAAACATCGTTATAGCCCAACATGTGTTCCATTTGCGTTTATGTGGTGTGCTTGCATGGATGTACCACTAGGGCGCATACAAGTCCCTCCATTCACAGCTGCAGGATGCTAAATGATACCTTGGTAGCAGTGTGAACCACAAAGCCAAGTTAAGTGAACATGCAGCATGCCCCAGCAGCTCATTCGACAAGTCTTTGCCCAGCTGGGTGAGTTAGAGAGAGGCCACATCGTTGGGCTCTGATAGAGGTTGGATGTTTCGGCTCATTGCTCGCTACTTGACCAATTCTGCAGACACTGATTCAGTGATGGACGCAGAGGGAACAGGAGGATACACACCCGTCGAGAAGGTTTGGGTCGACCCTGGCAGATCACCAGCCGGGAGGATCATTTCATTGTGTGACAGCCTGTAAGCTTTCCACCCGGGTATTGTTACTGTTGAATATTAGCCTCTGCTATATTTATTGTGAATCCTGGCTATACAGAGAGTCGTTGTTATTGTCCAAGGCCATGCTGTTGTTTAGTCTAGTCTATGATGGCGCTCTCATAGCATGTCTGTCTGTGTCTAGTGATGTCTTTTTATATCCAAATACATCTGTTATACTTCACTCCAGTTTATCATTTATCTTCCGATATTTTTTACAGGTTATGGGCCCAGGCACCTAACTGCGAGCGAATGTAGTATTTACAGTGAACAGCGTGCGTGTTTGTTTGTTTTTTTTTTGTGACTGCATTCCTAACCTGTCTCGTTAACGGCCTCATGTCTCTTCCGTCCGTCCGTTTTAATTATCGTCCACGACAAATAACCTTCGAGTGAGGGCTTGTTTATATCTGTTGTTGGAAGGCCAAGCCAACTGGAGCGATTGGAAATTCCAAATTAGTATATTGCTCAGAAGTAGTGGTCTTTACCTACGCGATCTTCCCTTGGACGTTATAGGGCTTCTTGGCTTGTGCGTGTCAACAGCAAAGGAGTATTCGGATGATACGACCAAGAAGCAAATTCTAGACAGAATAGACTTTGGAGCTCAGCAAGTCATCGTCAATAATATGACTAGCCGTCACTCTGTTGAGCAGTTATACACATCATGATCGAAGGAGATGTGGACCAAGCTCCTGAGTATCTACGAATAGCGAACTGAACAGCGGCAAGACAGATTGTTTAATGATTTTTTCAGTATAAAATGTTACCTGAGACTGTCACACCCAAAGCATATTGCTCGTCTCGAGAAATTGTGGATGGAACTCTGTGATGAAACGTTGAAGGAAGACAAAGTAAGGCTTCCAGAATCCTTGTTCATAAATCATATTTTAAATACACTTCCTTCTCAATATTTCGAATTTGTCAATGCCTGGGAATCGATGCCGAAAGAACAGCGAACAGTGAGAAACCTGACTGAAAGACTATGTACAGTCGAGTTGAGACTTAAGGAAAGGGATTCAACTCAAGATTCAGCGCTACTTGTGAAGTTCAAGACAACACCGTTATCTTCAGGAACGAAGAAACCTGAGAGTAAGAAGAAATCTGTGATTTGTTTCAATTGCAAAAAGGAGGGACATTTTAAGTCCAACTGTCCCAGTTTAAATCCGCGAAACATCCGCACGCCATATTGGCTACTGATGAAACTAACGCAAGTGATATCAGTGATAACAATATTTACATGTGGGTCATTGACTCAGGGGCCAACTCTCATATGACAAAGTTTGGCGATCATCTCGTAAACTTTGACGCTACCTTCAAGACTAAGGTAAATTTAGCTAATGAGGCAACGGTTGAAAGTATTGGCAAGGGAGATGTGCGGGTAAATATGCCAACGGGCGAGTATGTAATGACCGACGCACTCAGAGTACCCGGACTTGCAGCAAATTTTCTTTCTGTTAGCAGGATGACTGAAAAGGGTTTCGTCATCGTCTTCAAAAAGAACTGCTGCAAGATCTTCAGAGAGGAAGAAGTAAAGGTGAGTGGTTCTCCACACATTGTTGCACCTCGTAAATTTGGTACTTATGTGATGGAAGCGAAACCAATAAAGAAGGAAACCGCTCGTTTCACAACTGATCAAGACACTTGGCACAGATGGTTGGGACATTTAAACTTAAATTGACTCAAAAAACTGAAAGAAATGTCTGGTGGCGTAGTGTTTCCAGAAAGTGATTTCAAGAAATGTGAAATTTGTTTGCAGGGGAAACAGACGCACAAACCCGTAACAAGGAAAAAGAACAAAGGAAGGAGGGCCGCAGAAAAGTTGGAACTTATACACACAGACGTGTGTGGGCCCATGAGCGAACCAACAATGAGTGGTGCCCGGTATTTACTCATGTTTACTGATGATTTCAGCAGAAAGACGTTTGGTGACTTACTCAAAGCAAAAAGTGAAACCTTGGACAAGTTTTGTGAGTTTAAAACATTTGTCGAGAACCAGACTGGTCTAAAAATAAAGAAGATCCGTACTGACAATGGCACTGAATATGCATCTCATCAGTTCGAGAACACTTTAAGAAGGTCGAGGATTGAGCACCAAAAAACCGTGCCTTACACACCAGAACAGGGGGGAGTCTCAGAGTGGATGAATCGCACTGTGGTCGAGAAGGCACGTTGCATGCTCTTGGATTCCGGACTTCAAAAGAAATTCTGGGGCGAAGCAGTCATGACGGCAATCTACTTGAAAAATAGATCACCGACTGCAGCGGTTGTTGGAGCAACTCCCGAAGAGGCTTGGACTGGGTCAAGAGTTGACCTGACACACCTCAGAACCTTTGGGTCAAAGGCTTATGCACCTACTCCCAAGCATAACAGAAAAAAATGGGAGGCCAGAGCTCAGGAGTACATCATGGTTGGCTATCCAGAGGGAACAAAGGGTTATCGTCTCTATGACCCGAGAAGACCTGGAAGGGTAACTATTGCTACAGATGTAGAGTTTATGGAATCTGACATTCCAAAAGGCGGATCAAGCGGCCCAGCATCTGCTGATGATAAAAAACACAACATTGAGAAACCTCCTGTACTACCAGTGGAGGGTGTTATAGTGGGTGATGAGTCCTTGCCCTCATCCGAGTCCTCGGACTTCTATGGATTTGAGGACCTTCCCCCAGCTGACAGCAGAGTGGGCAACTCCTTGGACAGCATTGAGGATAACAAAGCAGAGGTTGTTCATACGCCAGAGAATGCTGAGAGAGGACTCCAGGACAACTTTCAACGAAGGTATCCAGAGCGACAGCGCAAACCGAAGATATATCCTGATCATGTTTCTTATTTGTGTGTCAGTGAGCCACCTTCATATGGTGAAGCTATGAGGTGCAGTGAAAGTGTTGAGTGGAAGTGTGCTATGCAAAGTGAATATAGTGCTTTGATAAAGGATAATACTTGGGTTTTGATGGATAAACCAAATAATAGTAATATTGTAGAATGTAGATGGGTTTACAAAATCAAACCAGCACAAGGCTTTAAAAATTATAAAGCCAGACTTGTGGCGAAAGGATTTACACAGCAATATGGGGTTGATTTTCTGGAGACCTATTCTCCTGTTATCTCCAGAGATTCTCTGAGACTGCTGCTAGCTCTTTCAGTGAATCTAGGTCCGAGTATAGAACATTTAGATGTTGATACAGCATTTTTGCATGGTGAACTCAATGAAACAGTTTATATGAATCAACCTGAGGGTTTCATTCACAGAAATAGCAAAAATAATGTTTCTTTATTAAAGAAAGCTATTTATGGTCGTAAACAGTCGGCCAGAGTTTGGTTTAAGAAAGTTGAAGAATTATTGTTAATACTTGGTTTTATCAAGTCAAAGTTTGATGCATGTGTATTTTACAAGGGTAATGGCAGATCTGTTACAATTATAGCTTTGTATGTTGATGATTTCATAGTTTTTTCCAACAATAATATGGAAAAATGTAAGCTCAAGGAAAATCTCAACAGTAAATTTAGTATCAAGGACTTGGGTGAAATAAAATATTGTCTGGGAATGAATTTCGAGAGAAGTGAAAATGGATTAAAAGTTAATCAGTCTCAATTTATTGCAGAAATATTAAAAAGGTTTGAAATGGAAGATGCCAAGATTGTGAGCACTCCATTAGAGTATAAGTGTAAGTTCAGTGATGTGGATAGTGAAGGGGAACTTCCTAGTGTTCCATATCAATCACTTATTGGTTGCTTAATGTATTTGGCAGTTACTAACAGGCCTGATATAGCTTATGCGGCTAGTTATTTAAGTCAGTTCAATACAAGGTACCGGATGGAGCATTGGAAGGCTGCCAAAAGAGTACTGAGGTACTTAAAGGGTACCATAAACCTAGGTTTATGTTTTACCAAAGACGACAAGGACATCATTGGGTATGCTGACGCCGATTGGGCACACAACCCTGTTGATGGAAGGACATATAGTGGTTGTATTTTTTAACTGGCGAATGGTCCCGTGTCATGGGAAGCAAAGAAGCAAGGGTGTGTTGCTCTCAGTAGCACTGAGGCAGAGTATATTGCTATGAGCCATGCTGTTAAAGGTGCCAAGTTCCTTAAAGGTTTACTAAATGAAATAGTAGGTGTTGACAAACCTGTTTTGTTATACAATGACAACCAAAGTGCTCAGAAACTAGTGTATAACCTCATGTCTCACAACAGGACGAGACACATTGATGTGAAATACCATTTTATTAGAGAGAATGTTGACGCAAATCATTTGAATGTTGAATATCTGCCTTCTGATAGAATGATTGCGGATATTCTAACTAAAGCTCTACCTCCTGTTAAGCATGATTTTTGTGTTAAGGGCATTAATATGTGTTAAGTTTTTCTTCCTTTGTACTTATGGTTAAGTATGTATGTATCCCTGGATTAAGGGGGAGTGTTGAATATTAGCTTCTGCTATATTTATTGTTAATCCTGGCTATACAGAGAGTCGCTGTTATTATCCAAGGCCATGCTGTTGTTTAGTCTAGTCTATGATGGTGCTCTCATAGCATGTCGGTCTGTTCTAGTGATGTCTTTTTATATCCAAATACATCTGTTATGCTCCACCCCAGTTTATCATTTATCTTCCGATTTTTTCTACAGTTACGCACAGTCCAGGTACATGTCACAGCCACTGGGGATACGCCTGTTTAAACCAGTACAAAAGTGAAAGACGGCCTTCTGTAAATGCCATGATATGTTATATATAGTCATTGCCAGTTTTGAACGAGTATTGTAGATGCTACCCCTCTACTACAGGTATTGAATTTCGTGATATATGTATATGTTAACCATAATGCCTATTGAAGGCGGGCCCCATAGTTGCACCGAACTTAATTGTTCTTGTATATGTTCCGTGGATTATTTTGTTTTTTTGTGAAATGTTTGCTTATTTTGTTGCTTCAAGTAATTAAAGCAAATTTTGTGAATTTGCACCTTTCGGAAGAAAGAAATAAGTGTCCCTACTAATAAAGTTGAGGCATCTTCATAGTCAGCACACCCCAATAACTTTGATAATTGCATATCTGTCCAACATTAGTATGATAACTAAATTGCTGTTTAATTTTGCTTTGTTGGACTGATATGTATAGGTGACAACCTTTACAAATGTTTTGAAATACAGACACGTGCTATGTCCCCTTCTCCTTAACCTGTTCGGCCCAAAGGCCTCTGCGCAGTTAACATGCGCCCTCTACTGGGACCACCACACCCCAAATACACGGACGGCCACCCAAATGACCTGCAACCAGTACAGTGTGCAGGAAACACTTTGCTGGCCTGCAGTGACACAACCTTAGTCAAGTGGCTGTACCACCTTCATGTCCCCAAGAGGCAACTACAGCAGGCATGACAGTTCGGGCTGGCTGATAGCTCTACAGTAATTCCCAACCTAAAACTGCCAGGGAAATGACTGCGACATCGGGCCATATGCCTTTTTCTTGAAACCAGTGACCCCTGTGTGTTTCTTTCATGTAGCCGTGTGTGTGTGTGTGATGACCCAGTATTTTTCCTCAAAATACCCAATAAAATCTAGTGAAAATTAGTTAATTAAATTTGTACCTTTGTTTATTGGCTGTCGGGCATGACGTGAGGTCGGGGTTGGAGAATGGTGGGGCCGTCTCCGATGCACTGTTACTCGTGCAAAGTTTTGTCTGGAAACATTCACCAAAGATGTCTTGTAGATTTCTTACCGGCTACTCTGCTGTTGTGGGTCGTGGCCGAGTCATCCAGGTGGCTAGGCTGTTCTACTGATCCTCTTATGACTCAATTGAAGGGGTATTACATGCAGTTCGACCGGCTGCTAGCCGTGGGCAGTCGTGGTCGGCCCAGTACCGCCGCGGGTGCCCTTTGTGAGGTGGAAACTTATGTTGTTATCAAGCTAGCTAAATGCGGGGTTGTAAGGCCACTCCTTATGCCAATTAAAGACTGATAAATGTACATATTACACTGAAAATACTCAAAAACCCTTAGAAAGACTGGCTCTTGGGTCCAGCTCCCAAATTGTCTCTAAGAGGCAAGGACTGTAAATCAAAATGCTGACTTAGGGATTGAAGTCATTTTTTGACGTTCCGACACTACAAACCAATTGACGATGCTCACTTTGTTAATCGGACCCGATGCACTAAGCCCGTTAAGATCTGACGCGGGAAAACCAGCGTGTGCTTTCTGAATTAAAAGGTAAGCCTACTCTCCTGGGGCTGTAGGTCTGCATGAGATAGAGAGGCGCACCTCCCGGATGATGAAATTATGTTAAATAATGATCTGGTTGAAAATATTGTTCTTGGCGGTGGACAAAGAAGTCGATGAAGTGCCCGGGAGTCATGAACCACACGACCTACTCCGATAACTGCCCACTTCAGAATCAATGGCTACCGCCATGTTTCTGGCCACTTGCAGTGAACATGCTAGCAGTCGGAAACGTGTGAGTGTATAAGAAATGCAAAATAGAGTTAGGCTTTTAATTGTTATTATATAAGCGGGAAAGTTCCCTTAAATAATTGTAGACTGAACATTGTCCTTAGCAAAACTTACCATATGTGTTTTATAAACTAAAGAAGCTAATTAATTATTAATACCAACGCACTTTCTCATTGTCTTGTTAACGGGCATGTAGTGCTATCCGAGTCAATAAACTTGTTGCCTACTGCAAAAGTAAACCTGTACCCTTTTACACTCGCTATTCCTACTAAAACCACATAAACTGAGATGCCTCCAATCAGGTGATACCTGTGGAGGCTGAACTTAGGTTGGCACGGGTGAAGCCCTTGCTCCAAGTAAAAAGTCGTTGGCACTTCAATTTAATGTAATTTCAAATAACGTCTCAAGACAAAGATCACTTGTGGTTCACACTCTGGGAAAACTGGGAAGGATTATGCTCTGCTTTTGGGGGCCACTAACACTCGCAAACACTTGGTGTAGTACAATGGTGTCTGTTGTTTGTACGAATCCTGATCAGGGGCGCTATGAAGCATGCTACACCCTGATGGCGCATCGCTGAGTGTGAGCACACTTACTGGTCGGTTAAGATCCGAACCACTTGATTGTCCTGGTATCGCCCACGTGGTCGGATTAAAGTGGAACTGTCGACTGACAAGCGCGGTGTTGAGCGAAGTGGATGGATTCCCAAACACAGGCGATATACTGTAGCTGATGGCCACGCCCGATGTTCTTGTCATCAGCACGGTGCTCGGCCGTTGTATTGCGGCGCAACGAACGGTCGCGGGGACCCGTGGGTTTGGGCTCGCATCAAATCCCCCCTTCCACCCCTGCAGGTGTACATTCGTGAACCACACCATCATCCGCTGGGTAGTAGCACTGTCACGCGCAGCATGCTGGATTCGATGGCCGAGCCCTGCGTAGAGTACCTGTTGTGTTGCACTCGCTGGTCTCCACTGTCGACATGATGGGTGTAAGATCAGCCTGCCTGGGTACTCTGCCCCCAGGTGTCTCCTAGTCCATACATGGTTTGGCAGTGTGGGCTAGGTTGAGCACCTTGGCGCAGGATGCCTTGACGTCAGGCGTCATGACCCAGGGCATCGTGATATGTGCAGGCATTGTTGTAGCTTCTACTGATGATATTTTGGCTGCTGTGGTATGTGATGCTCAGTCTTACCCTCCACTTACAATCCCTGAGGGCGTTTGGACGCCAGGTGTTGTGGGACAGAACAAATATCGCATTGTGTGGCCATGTGACGATTCCGCCGCTTGTGTTGACGGTTCGTCACGTGGTGGTGGTTGTGGTTCAGTATCTGTGGACTCTGCTTGAGATTCCTGATGCGCAGCTCGCCTTATGTTATGTCTGTGGACATGGATGGCCCATCTGCGATTGACGCCGACCAGATATGTGGTGGCCCCTAAAGCCTTTGTGGCTACATGCAGACCACACCACTTGGCGACGAGGCAAGCACAAATGATTTGCGCACCGAGAACAGCAGATTCTCCTTGACGAACACCTTCTGCCCTGGTCATGTAGTGAGGGGTACCTTGTTGATATAAACAGTCTGGTGTACATTGGCTGATTCAAGCTACTGTGTTCTCCACTTTAGCCTGGTGGCGCTGCTCTCTAGTTGACTAGTTCCCTCTGCAGGTGGACGGTTATATTCGCCTGGGATTGTCAACTCATGCCCCTGCAATATTGCGGCAGGTGACATGCCTGTTGCCTCGTTGGTAGGGTGGCTGAGTGTGAAAAGTGCACTGAGCAGCTGGTCGGCCCAGGATGAGTGGTCTTTCCCCACACAGAGGCGCAGCTTGACCTTGAAGTCTTGATCTCTGAACTCGTGGGGTTGGCACAAGGATGATTGATTACTGTCGTGTGTTGCATCACTTTGTGCAAAGATTGCGCCTTTTCATTCCAACGAATTGTGTTCCATTGTGTATCAATAACATTGAGGGTTATCCCAACCGTGCGAAAAACTTGTTCTCCAGGACATGGGCGATATTCCTGGTATGCACGATGGATACTGCATATGCCTCTGTTCACCTGGAGAACAGGGTGGTGACGACCAGCAAGAACCTTTTCTGCATCGATGTCTTGGGGTAGGTACCCATGAGGCCGAGTGCTGCCGTCTCGAATCGTGGCATAGGTGTTCTGGGTTGTTGTTGGCCGTCGGCGCATCGAGCCTTCAAGTGGTTGCATGGTAAACACTCTCGAACATAGTTGCGTACGTAGCTTGATATGCCAGGCCAATGGAAATGTAGTAATTTCTGTGTGATTTGCTTCGCACCTGGATGTTCTGCAAATGTTGTGCTGTGCATGTAATGGAGTACATGTATTGACTATGTGGCTGGCACGTAGATTTTCCAGGTGGTGTTTTCTCCAGTCGGTTGTCTATTATGCGCAACCTATTTGAGGCCTGCTGGTTGCATAGTGTGACCTTGGCATGTGCATCTGGTTTGGCAGTTTGCGACCCTAATACAGTGTTGCAGAACCCTTCGATATTGATGTTTGGTGCAACGAGGTTAGCAGAGGTTAGAGTATTGGTGTTAATGGCATATTCAGTAGGATTGGGGTGAAGCATCCCTTCTCACTCTACCTCATAATACGCTGTGTTTTCTGCACATGGTGACCTGAAAATCGGGTTGGCCAGCTGGTTCTCTGTACCTGGGACATGCTCGATGTTGAAATCGTGTGCCTGCGGTAGCATTGGCAAGATGGTCAGTTCGCTCCGCACTTCATGCGTACTGTGCAACAAGACCAGACAGCGGTTCTCAGTCCGTAGTGTGAAGTACTGGTACTTCAAATATGGATGGTACCATTTGAGCGTCCATACTACTGCAAGGTGCTCTCTCTCGTTGTCATCATACCGTTTTACAGAACTTAGCGCTGCTGTAGTAGATGATAAGTCATTTGTAGTTGACACCGAGCTGTAACAGGATGGTGCCTAGGCCTTTTTAGCTGACTTCCATCTGGACATACATATGTCTACTGGGGCAATGGTGCACTAGGGCCTTGCACTCCCTTAAACAGCTCTTGATGGTGAGGAAACTGTCCTCAGCTTCGGCCTTCCACGCGAACTTGCGGCTGGGTAACATGAGTGTGACAAGAGGTGCAGTTTTTGTTGCAAAATCTTGGATGTACTCACGCAACCACTTCAGCAGGCCGATAAATTTCTGGAACTATTTCCTGATGTATGGTCTCTCGATGTCCTCTATCACTCGCAGTTGTTTGTTGTTTGGTCTGTTGCCACCTTTGTTCACAATATGTCCCAGGAAGTCCAGTTGTTATTTTCATAGGTGGCATTTGTGGTTTGCGCACGTGAACCCAGTGCTAGGGACAGGTGGTGCATGTGGTCCTCCCACGTCTCGGACCAAATGACGACGTCGTCTAGTTAAGTGAACGTCAAATCGGCTACCAGGCCATCTAGTACCTGGAGTATCATGGCTTGTAATGTGGAAGGCATGCATTTCAACACTAATGGCATCGCACAGAATTGAAACCACCTTCCATCTGGTATTGTGTATAGTTTTGTGTCTGTCTTCTGGTTTCACTGGATCCTGCCAGTAGCCACTGCGCAAATCTATGGATTACATAATTTTGGCCTTTCCTAAGATGTTAAGCGCATCATTAATGCAGAACCTCGGTTTTATTGGGTGACCATGTTGAAGGGTTGAAAATTGATGCATAAACACGATGGCCCATCTTTCTTCAGCGCCACCATGATTGCTGAATTGTGGCGTCTTTCTGTCGTTTTGATGACCCGCTCTGCTAACATCTAGAGTTTCTGTTCTCTGATAATCTTACTCTGGTGGCTAAGATACCTGCGTGGTAGTGTGAAAAATGTTGAGACAAACTGTCAATCATTTGTATAGTCTTAAGTACATTTATCTATGCTTATACCGGTTTTTTTTGTTGTTGTTCCGCTTGCCTGTTTTTGTTATGATAACGAGTTCTAGTGTGCTTTTTGTCTTATGTGATTACAGTTTCTTTCTAATGTGCTTAACGTGTTGTTATTTCTACAAACCTTCAATAGGTTATGGGCTCAGAATACGTGGACTGTGCGTGTTGTAGAAATTAGCCTGATTGTGTTAGATTTCACCATGAGTCGTATGTTGCATACGACTTCAAGGCACAGGTGGAGAAACTGGAAGTACAAAACAACTGGACCAGGTGGAAGAGGCAGATTAATTTATTACTGAGACACCATAAGGTGTTGGATGTTGTGTCAGGTGAGTTGAAGCTTGATGATGATAGAAATAAGGATAGCTTTGAGACCAAAGACTCACTGGCTCAACTGATTCTGATCAGTAGTTTAAATGCCACAAATGAAGAAATAACCTCTTCGTGTTCCACTTCAAAGGAGATTTGGGACAAATTAGTTTCAACTTACGAACAGAGCTCTAGTCAGAGGGTAGACAGACTATTGGAATGTTTCTTTTCAAATGAAGGAGTATGCGAAAGTATTGTGACCCATGTTGCACGCCTTCAGCGAGATTTTAATGAATTAAATGTTGAGTTGAAAAATCTTGCGAAATCTGAACTTCCAGAGTTGATTTTGATGGGTCGAATCATGTCTACCTTGCCTCCTCCTTACTTTGAATTTAAAAGTGTATGGGAGAGTGTTCCCATTGAGAGCAGAACCTTGAATAGTCTGACTGAGCGTCTTAGACTAATTGAAATGAGGTTACCAAATAAAACTGATTGTAGTGATGAAACTGCTCTTCTTGCCAAAAGCCATGTTAAAAATAAGAGTAAGCAAGCAGCTGTCTCTAAAGTTAGTGAACCTAAAAGAAAGAGTTTCAAGTGCTTTAAATGTAATGGTGACAACCATATTGCTAGAAATTGTCCTACCCAAAAGCGATCTCAGGAAAATGAAGATTCTGGCTTATCTAAAGGACAAGCATTTATCTGTAGCAATAAGAAACAATTTTTAAATAAAAATGTTTG
Source organism: Clitarchus hookeri (assembly GCA_002778355.1). NCBI lineage: Eukaryota > Metazoa > Arthropoda > Insecta > Phasmatodea > Phasmatidae > Clitarchus > Clitarchus hookeri. The sequence continues at coordinate 50,098 of NQII01000517.1, read as the reverse complement.
GGTTGTGGATACAGGCGCCACTGAACACATGACCAGTTCTAAAGAGAATTTTGAGACATTTGAAAGTTTTCATGTTCCTAAATATATTCAAGTTGGAAACCAAGATATCATCATGGCTTATGGACAAGGTGATATTCTTGTTGATATGAAGATTAATGGCAGATGGGAGCTAAATCATTTAAAGGACGTTTGGTATGTCCCTGATGTCAGTCATCACCTATTTTCTGTCAGTCGTGCCTTAGATAAAGGATTCCAATTTCATGCTGATAAAAGTGGCTGTAAGTTTAATAAAGAACGGAAAACCTTCTTGATTGGCCGAAGAACATCTGAAGGGCTTTATGCTTTAGACATGAAAATCCATGTACTTAAGAGGGCTGCAGCTGTCCTTTTGGCATCGTCTGGGGAAACACTTCAACTTTGGCATGAGAGACTTTGCCATCAGAATAAGAGACACGTGAGAAGTGTTTTGAAACAGATGGGAATAGATGTGAAGGTGAATGAGGAATTGTGTGAGGGATGTATCTATGGCAAACAGCATCGTGACCCCTTTCACGAGCGGACAGATCGACCTTCTGAGTGCGGGAAATGGATACATAGTGACATTTGCGGACCCTTTCAAGAAGAATCATTAGCTGGCTCTCGATACCTTCTTTGTTTTAAAGATGATTATTCTAAATTTAGGAGAGTTTTCTTCTTAAAACGTAAATCAGAAGTAAGTGGATGCTTTTCCACATTTATTAATGAAGCCAAAGCAGCTGGACACACGATAAAGGAATTATTCTGTGATGGTGGAGGCGAATATATTAATGCCGAAATGAAGAAGCTATTTCAAGACAATGGGATTGGTGTTCGTCAAACTATTCCGTACACACCTCAGCAGAATGGCGCCTCGGAGCGTGAAAATCGTACCCTTGTTGAGGCTGCTAGATCCATGATTCACGCCAAGAATTTGCCCTTAAAGCTGTGGGCTGAAGCAGTTAATACAGCGGTTTTTGTGTTGAACAGAACAGGACCCACTGGTCAGGGCACACAGTCGCCTATAGAACTGTGGACAGAAAGTAAACCTCCTAGGATGGATTACTTTAAAATTTTTGGAAGCAAATGCTATGCGCATATAGTCAAAAACAAGCGACAAAAGTTAGACAAGAAAAGCACACAGTGTCTTTTTGTGGGATATACAGGTGATCATAATGGTTATCGCTTGTGGAATTTTACTGATGGCTCCATAATTTTGTCAAGAGATGTAATCTTTGAAAAAGAATCCCCACTAGTAAAATTTGTGAAATGTGATGTGCTAGATGATGTTTCAGGGAGTCAAGGTGATGAACCATCATCTGACGTTGGAACAGCAAGACCTGTTATTTCACTGTCTCCACTTGAAGATAATGATCTTGCCCAGGTGGAAATTACAGGAGAGGCTACAGACAGTCCTCGAAGGAGCTCTCGGGTGAAACAGGCCCCACCATTTTTGACAGATAATTATGTTTTGATAGCCGATAAAGAAATTAATTTTTCTGATGCTCTTAAGTCTAAAGAAAAGCATTTATGGAGACAAGCCATGGAAAGGGAGCTGGGTTCATTGGCCGAAAATAACACGTGGAGTTTGGTAGAGTTACCAATGGATAAAAAGGTTGTGTCTAATCGTTGGGTGCTGAAGATCAAAAGAAAACCTAATGGTGAAGTTGACCGATACAAGGCTCGCCTCGTGGCTCGAGGATATACCCAGGAAGCTGGGGTTGACTTCAACCAAACTTTTAGTCCTGTGGCACGTTATGACACCGTGAGAGCATTGCTAAGTGTTGCAGCTGCTGAAAGGTGCGAACTTGCACAGTTTGACGTCGAAACAGCATTCCTTTATGGAACATTGCAGGAAGAAGTTTATATGCATCAGCCTATTGGTTTTGAAGATGGAAGCGGTCGAGTTTGCAAACTGAATAGAAGTCTATATGGACTTAAACAGTCACCTCGCTGCTGGAATAAACGTTTTGAGAATTTTATGTCTGCTCAGCAAATGCATCAAAGCCAAGCTGATCCCTGTCTTTTTATCAAGAAATGCAAAAATGGTCGAAAACTTATGGTGGCCATATATGTGGATGATGGACTCTTGGTGGGTGACGAACCTGACATTAATGAATTTTTATCTGCGTTAAAAGAAGAATTTAAAATTACTACCGGCAGACTTGAAAGCTTTTTGGGATTGCAGATTGAAAAGAGAAAGGATGGGAGTTTATTTGTTCATCAGGAATCGTACACCAAAAATATTCTTTCGATTTTCAATATGACTGAGTCTCATCCGGTTTCTACGCCCTGTGAGAGAAGATCCCTTGTTGAGCCTGATGCTCCCCTGGAAGGGAGAGCTCCCTATCGTGAAGCTATTGGGAGCTTACTGTATCTGGCCATGACAACTCGCCCGGACCTGACATATGCTGTAAGCATTTTGTCTGAGGTTCTTGACTGTCCGAAGGAGTCTGATTGGATTGGAGTGAAGCGAGTACTCAGATATCTTGCGGGCACCAAGAACCATGGTTTGCTTTACAATAGTAATGTGGTGGAAGGATTGAAGTGTTACTCTGACTCGGATTTTGCTGGTGATTGTGAGTCTCGTCGATCAAGATCTGGAGTAGTGATTACTTTTGCTGGAACTGCTATATCCTGGCTGAGTCGAAAACAAGGAACTACAGCTCTTAGTACAACAGAGGCCGAGTATATTGCTGTGAGTGAGGCAGTTAAGGAGATTGTTTGGATTGCTCGCCTGTTTAGGGAGATTTCAGACATCGGGCGGCCACCAACCTTATTTGTGGATAACCAAAGCGCTATACGTTTGATGAGGAACCCTGAATTCCATAGACGGACGAAACATATTGACGTGCGGTTCCACTTTGTCAGAGAAAAACTTGCGAATGGGGAGTTCATTCTTGAGCATGTCCCTTCTGGAGAGCAACTGGCGGACGTCTTCACGAAGAGTCTACCTCGACCATCTTTTGTGAGGGTCCGTGGGTCACTTGGAGTGTTGTGTTTGGGGGGAAGTGTTGAGACAAACTGTCACTCAGTTGTATAGTCTTAAGTACATTTATCTATGCTTGTACCGGTTTTTTTTGTTGTTGTTCCGCTTGCCTGTTTTTGTTGTGATAACGAGTTCTAGTGTGCTTTTTGTCTTTTGTGATTACAGTTTCTTTCTAATGTGCTTAACGTGTTGTTATTTCTACAAACCTTCAATAAAAAAGGGCCTGTCATGTACTGTCGGTATTGCGTTCTCCTCGATATTGGTACATCGTATGGATCCGCAGCTGCAAGTATGTCCCTTAGTTACTACAGCACTCGCTGTACCGCATCACTGTAAGCTGGTGGTACATCGTGGTCCAAATCGACAAATTTGACACTGGTCGCATGGTTGCTAAGGCGGGGGTTTAAATTGTAGACAGTTCTATGCTCCCTTTTGCCAAAATGGATTCTCCTAGCTGCTAGTTTAGGAGACCGAGAATGACATCTTTATGTAGCTCGTTGATGGCGATTGCTACCATGCTTGTCTCAAGGTCGCGTTTGCATATAGTGATTTTGGCTTCTCCCATAGTTTCCCTGCTATTTTTGTTTGTGGCTAATTTAATGCCTTCACTGTGAGACTACAGAGTTCTCATGTCAACGAACCCTGGCTGTACAAATATGTGGGATGCGGCTGTGTCAATAAGTGCATAGTACTTCATACTGTTGGGTAGCACAGTGGGCTGACAACAGACTACTGGGCAGGTAATTGGCAAGAACAAATACTTCTATGTTGACACTATCAACTCGATATTTCTTACCCATAAAACCACAAGTCAGGTATGACGATAGCACCCAAGACTATACAATACATCAAGCTCAAAAAGCATTAATACTTATTTCTGCTACATAACTATCATACTCTAGCCTAAAATCGTCAAGCTACAAGTTCACCTTTCCCTTACCACTAACTGGCATAATCTCTTCCATTACTGTAGTCATATAACATTGTTCCATGCTGAAATTGAATGATCGCAGGAGGGAAGGCCCGAGAATGTCTGGTCTTGTCATTATTATGGTCGCCTCAGTATCATTCAGGCTACGTTACACAAATATAGGACCCGAGTCATGCTTCACCGAATGTACCTGTCAGATTATTGGAGCCTTACCTCCAGCAATCTCCCACTTTTGGCCCCACGAGATTGGTGTTAACAAGTTTCCGAATGTGTTGTACTCTCACCTGTCTCTCGCCGTCTATTTGCCCGTCGCTTTTTCTTCTTCTGCTGCCAATGCTACTGCTATGTATAGCAGGCACTCAAGTCCCCAGCACTCATGCAGTTTGCTTAGGTATTGATTGGCCTATGGAGGTCGGGGCATTGAAGATCTATAACACACCCCGGAGGCGATGTCCCTAATGGTCATCTGTAACTCCTTCAGTGTCTTCTTGATGCTGTCATCGTCATCTTTGGTCAGCCTCACTGCTCAAATAGGATATCGGGGCAGTGAGACCTGTTTTGCTAACTCCACCTCTAGTTCCCAGACCAGGGTGTCCTGCATTGTGTGGGATGCAGCCAGACATACCACTTCTCGTACCTATGTACAGGCCGTAGCATTGATGAAGAAGCAGACCACGATAATGAGGCACACCTCATCGGGGCACCCTTCCTTATATAGACTGACACAGTTCAGGGTTGTCACACAGTCCGACAGATGAAAGTTAGATTTCCCTAGGGCACCAGATAACCAGTAAAGGGAATCCACTCGGGTTAGCACACGACTCTCGATGTGGCCAGTGGTCGAAGAGCATGGGCTAATGAACCCTGTTGCCCCATGACTTAATTTATTCGTATATGATTACTGATGCAGTAGAGGCTAGTTAAATGCCAGAACGTACACTCACTTATTGAACTGGGGTATTGTGGCACTGGGGTACGTGCAGCACCTAAGACCCGTTGAATAAGATGGCCGGGGGTAGCGCGAGCGAACCGCGTCCTAGCCGAGAGCTCGCGCCATCCCATGAGGTATCTTAGTTTACTGACCTTATTTTACATAAACATGTAAAACATACACACAATAGGACCCTTCAACATTCGGGATGGTCATCCCTTAGCTTGAGGAGAGTTCAGAGTTCTTTCTTAAGCACTAATTTAAATACAAAACATGATTATGTGGTGCTTTGCAGAGAGCACGTGGGAAATTTAGGTCTGTTAAGTTTTGGGGCACTATACGACTGTAAGGTCAGGTTGAAAGAAAGTCGAATTATTTCCCATGTCACTAATTGGCTTGATTACAGACACAATTGCACTCGGAAAATTATATAGGACACTTCAAATACCCTAGCCTTGCTACTCTACACTTCATTAAATATTCATGTATTGTGCATTTATTCTGCGATCACTTCCCAATCCTCAAGGGCGAGTTTCACGAACATTTGCCCGTGGGCAATAAATTCTAATGCTATTTAATACACATTTTAACACTTGATTCATATCCTAATTACACAGATCTCTCTAGGGACAACGCAGGCACTCGATTGGATCATTTCGTATCGGGTCATAACCCGTTCCCAAGTGAACGATGCGGTCACATATCGGGATGCACAACTGGCGTGTTCCGCTGGCCGCACTGGTGCAGCGACTGTGGCTGATGAATTTATGACAGTAGACATAACTAACCACGCAGGAGTGGTTCAAATCAACCTGGACAAATCGGTAAGAGTGAAGATTATTTATATTTATTTAATTATTTGTGGTCACTGCTTGTTTCATAGTTTTGAAAACTCATGGTATCCCATAGATTGGGATTCCATTGCTAACATTTTGCATTTATTTATTTAAATCTGTAGAAGATTGAATAAAGCGAATTAAATAACCTCCTCCAAGAAATAAAACATGACCTTGAATAGTTATTTAAATAAAGAGGTGTCCTATCGATAAAAAAAATTATTTGTGTACATATTCACGACATAACATAACCTATACCAAAATGTATATACAGAATCTCGGCATCAATAAATATCACTGAGCTCTGATTTACTACCTTGTTTTGACTTGTTCTTAAGATGTAAAATAAAACCATATCCCAAGTCAAGCCAAGATCGCACACAATCTGTAACAGCAGTCATAAACCAATACATTTGAACTCTTTGATTCATATTCCAAGCATGACGCCGCACATATTAGGTTGAGTCAATCGTAACCCCCATCCCCCCCCCCAAAAGTCCGCGGTTCAATGGGACACAGAACTAATTCACTTGAAACATGATTGGCATTGGACGCGGTTACACTGGCTCCAAACTTATTCCGATCGCAACCACTGCTTGTTAAAAGTGAACAGGTTGTGTAAGTATGTCGGTACGACTTTTGTTCTGTATTGCGATATCTTTGGGCTGCTAAGAAATAAACAGAATGTATGATCTTAATGACTGGATTTGCCGGGAATTTCTGCATTCGTTGGAATAAATAGTAAGCCAGGTAAAAAAAAAACCGTATTTGCTATGTTGTTACAATAAAAATAAGGAACGTTTTGTTAACATTAATAAAATAGTCAACCTTGACAAGTGCTGGAAGTGATTATAAGTTAATCTTCGAAGCTTATTTTTGAGGTTAGGATTTCATATTGTATGAATTCAGTTATAGGTGTGTAACCACTGAAAATAGTTTCGTTCGCAAATATGTTCAAACATGGTCCCGGACGAATTTACAATAAACATGTTTAAGACCACTTCTGTGATTGCGGCCTCAGTTTCTACACTGACTTGAAATGGATGTCATTGGCGTGTGGCTTTCTGTCATTCTGTGCATGACAAGTATTTGGCCATGATAGTTAATACCTGCAAGGGCAGATGGTGCGCAATGGTCGACAAGGGCTCCAGGGTAAGCTGTGAATGGCATCAATACTCAGTCTCTTAGAAGTTTGCCAGATTGTGACAGTTCCATGCTAGTAGCGCCAATTTTGTTGTTTTGCTAATATACCTTATCACCTCAGCTGTTCCAAAAACAAGAAACTGCTCTGTTTACATTTGTGTAAGCTGTTGATGCTTACCACAGAGAGATAAGACTATATTGCAAAGATGTATGGCTTGTACCTGTAATAGCCTAGTTATGTTAGAGTGGATGTAACACTACATGTTTAATTGAGACTTTTGATAGAATTCTCAGTTTTAATGATGTCCCTGAAAAAAATCTATGCTTTGTAAAGGAAACAGGTGGAGCTGTGTTTAATTATGACCATTTTCATTATACACTGAAGAACCAAAAAAACTGGTACACCTGCCTAATATCGTGTAGGGCCCCCGTGAACAGGCAGAAGTGCCGCAAGACGGGGTGTGGCATGGACTCGACTAATGTCTGAAGGTATGCAGGAGGCAATTCACACTATTAATCCTGCAGGGAAGTCCGCAAATCCATAAGAGTGCGAGGCGGTGGAGATCTCTTCTGAACAGCACTTTTCAAGGCATCCCAGATATGCTCAATAATGTTCATGTCTGGTGATTTGGGTGGCCAATGGAAGTGTCTAAGTCAGAAGAGTGTTCCTGGAGCCACTCGGAAGCAACTCTCGATGTGTGGGGTGTCGCATTGTCCTGCTAGAATTGTCCATGTACATCGGAATGCACAATGGACAAGAATGGGTGCAGGTGATCGGACAGGATGCTTACTTATCTGTCACCTATCAGAGCCATATCTAGATGTATCAGGGGTTCCATTTCACGCCAACTGCACACGCCCCATACCATGACAGAGCCTCCACCAGCTTTAACAGTCCCCTGTTAACATGTAGGGTCCATGGATTCATGAGGATGTCTCCATACCCGTACATGTCCATCCGCCCGATACACTTGGAAACGAGACTCGTCAGACCAGGCGACGTGTTTCCAGTCATTAACAGTCCAATGGCGGTGTTTTTGTGGCCCAGGTGAGGCGTAATGCTTTGTGTCGTACATTCAACAAAGGTACACGAGTAGGCCTTCGTCTCCGAAAGCCCATATCAATGATGGTCCGTTGAATAGTTCGCACGCTGGCACTTGTTGATGCCCCAGCATTGAAATCTGCGCCAATTTGAGAAAAGGTTGCACGTCTGTCATGTTTAATGATTCTCGTCAGTCGTCGTTTGTCCCGTTCGTTAACGATCTTTTCTCGGCTGCAGCGACGTCGAAGATTTCATGTTTCACCGGATTCCCGATATTCACAGTACACTTGTGAAATGGTCGTATACGAAAATCCAAATTTTATCGCTGCCTCGGAGATGCTATATCTCATCTCTCGTGCGCTGACTATATATAACACCACATTCAAACTCACTTAAATCTTGATAACCTGCCATTGTTCAAGCAGTAACCGATCTAGTAACTTTTCCAGACGCTTGTTGTCTTATTTAGGCGCTGCCAACCGCATCGCGTTACTCTGATTGGTTCCATTCCTCTGTTATTTGCAAACGCACTCCGATACCAGTTTTTTTTTTGGGCTCCCCAGTGTATTTGTTTTTATTCCCACAGTATGATTTTATGCAGGATGGCATCCTACACTCCAGACTGTTTGCCACTTTGCATGTTCACCGCATCAACTGCACAAGTGTACCTGCAGCGCACCGCGAGTACCGACAATAGTGCAATGTGTGTGTGTGAAAGTTGATGTAAACCACGCATCTCCGTGTTCCCTGTGACCACTCTGACTGGCATAGGCATAGCAACTACATCAGCTACACCGGGCCGCACGAACCACATCAGGCCAAGAGTGCGTAGTGCGGGTCGACAAGAACCGAACTTGCATCTTCTTGCCGACAAGTATTACGCAATGCAAGAGACCACCCTGCTTACATATTACAAATGCTAACTCTTTTAATAAGTGGGTAGCTGATCTGAAACGGTGTTTACCCCATACCACAGCCGTTGGGCGCATTGGCAATTGGTCGTTGTGTCCTCGCAGCTCGCGCAGCTAAATACGATGCAATGCAGCACTGGGTGACATTAAATGGCTGGTAGGCCAGAGCTGAAGAGATAGGTGCCCCAAAGTGTCGTCAAGTGGTGTACAGAATTTTCACAGACATATTGAAAACAGCCACAGCATTCACGACTACAGCCAGGTGTGTTTTTCATTGTAAAATGGCAATCAAGCATGGCATTACACACCCCTTTACCCAGGTGGACTCGTCCCTCCCTTCAGGAGCCAGCCACCTGGCAACGCTGTAGCCAGTGTAATTCAAACGCATCATCGGAAGTGAGATGAAAACACTTTTAAGAGAAAATGTAATAAGTTATTACATTAGCCATGCGTTCACGAGCTCCTTTGTGCCCACTATGACTGCCACAGTCGTTTCAACCGCACCAGCTACACCACACTAACACGCTTGAGTGACAGTGAGAGAGTGAAAAGTGCTACAAAGTGTAATTTAGAAGTGTTCCTAATTTCAAAAAACATAAAAACCGTCGTCGCATATGCAGCCACAGCCAGGGACGTTTTTCATTGTATACTTGGCAACGCTGTGGCCAGTGTAAGGCAAGCGCTCCTCAGCAGTGAAATGCACACGTTTATGAGAAATGTAATAATTTTTAAGTGTAATTATTTAAGAGTAATTATGTTTTAATTTAATGTATATAATTTGTTATCACCTAATCCTGCTCTAGGATGTTGTGTGTATTATGTTGACGTAACCCAGTCTGCTCTCCACACTGTGGGTGTTCTACAGGATGATGGAGCGCTAGATCGCTGGGTCAACCTTATTGAGTAGTGAGCTGACACATATTCAGGAGTGAAATGAGGCGGCAAAAAACACTTTGACTTTGAATTTGGTTAGCTAAACAGTTATTTATTTCATTGTTACGTCACTCATATATAGGAATGGTACACTGTACTCCTGGGTTCCGCTCCCTTCCCCCTTCCCTTTCCCGTCGGAGGCCTACTTGTCTGAGTTTTAGTTCGTAACGTCGGGGAAAAGTGGTCGGATTTGGAAGCGCGGTTACTTAGCTGCTGCTGCTGTGTGCTGGTTCTCCTCGACTCCGAAGTCGTCCCTCAAGTCCTCTGAATTCACTCCGGCGTCCGCCCCGAGAGGTCTAGCACGACCTCCGCATCTCAAGAGTCCGCTGGCTTCACTGACTCTCGATTGACTTGACTTATTTCGGCGCCTGTCCCGTGAGGTCTGGCACGACCTCCGCGTCCACCAAGCCACCCGGATTGACTGCCTTCTCCACTTCCCTGCCGGACTATATCTCCTGTCCCCTCGAGGAATTAACTACGTCAATGACGACCCGATGTACGTCAAACTTCGATGTGCGTCGATCAGATGAAGCAAGCCTCTCGCGCTGATGAGCGTCTCCCTCCGTCACCTAGCCCGTGCGTCATTGGAAGGCACTATCGGGTGACGTAGGTATGAGTGTTTCACGCACGTTCTGGCAGATTGTGAAGTCGTCGCTCTGTTCTTTCTCTAGACGCGTCATGCGTCAATGTCATATTGTGTTTCATCTTTTCACTGCTTGGCTTCGACTTCGCGCCACTTGTGGCAAAAGCCGACTCCATTCTCACCCCAGTTCATCTCAGCAACTGAATCAGACCGGCGGTGTAAGTCTCTCGTTCGGCGAGGCCCTCAGTACCGACATGGAAGCTGTAATGATCTTTAATGCAATAGTATAATCTTAATTATCAGAGCCATTTTATTATATTTAAAGGTACTGAGGGGAGAGCCAACGTACACTCGTCGGAGAGTTTTTAACGCAATCGCGTCTTCAACATAATCCACATGTTTTCGCCGCATATGGGCTGAGATCATTTTTGGTATATCATTAATGCATTATTCATTTGTAACAATAGTAATGAATAAACAACTCAACAAGTGAAATAGTGTCAAGTCATTGTATGGCAACCTTATTAGCATCACCAGTGTTTCTATTCATATAGTTCAGTCATACGAGACGGCCGACAGTCTCGCCATTATATGTAAAGAGTGTAACTGTAAGTACGTGACAACCAAGCAACTAACTGACAGAGGTTGCACAAGTGTCCCTGGGCCCTCGACCGAATGACCCCATCATTAGCTAAACCGACTTAAGCTATGGCGCCGGGCAAAATCCATCATCAAACCAGCCCTCATAACCTTGCCACCACATGACTTATTTAAGGCGTATTTATATAAGAGTGGTTATGTTTTCTAAAATAGAGATTGCCTTTAAAGGCCTACAGCATTATAACAAATCATTTTGTGTGGTGACATCCCCATCAACCTAACAACTAAAACATTAACGGACATTTGTTAATAAACGGGGATGTCACCAGTGTGTTTATTTTAACTCGTACAATTTTTCACCATTATAATCACATAACAGAGTGCTCATATTGTGTTTCATCATTCGCCGTTTGATGTTCGGTGTTTGCTCGTGATGAAAGTCGACACCATTCGGCCCAGTTCGTCTCTGCACCCGGATAAGTCCGGTGGCCTTGTTACCCGCTCCGCGAGCACCCTCAGTACCCACATATAGGCTGCAATCATTAACTACAATAGTAATATATAAGTCACCGGAACATTTGTATTATCTTTAATGTACTGAGAGGAGAGCCACCTGCACTTTCACCGGAGAGTTTAATGCAATCGCATCTCAATATAAGACCACCTGTTTTTCACCGATTAAGTGCTGGGTCCACTATCATGCATCATTAATGCATTATTCACCTGTAGCAAGGACAAATAATAAACTGCTCAATCCAATGAAATCCGTGTCAATTCATTGTAGGACATCCTATGAAGCATCACCCACATTTCGTTAACATATTTCAGGTGTACGAGACGGCCTACAGTCTCGCCATCAAATATAAAAAGTGAAACCGTAAGTACACGACACCCATCAACAAACTGACGGAGTATTACCAGGGTCCCCATGGGCCGTCGACCGGACAACCGTCATCATTAGCTCACTACTGAGTTATGGCACCAGGCAATATAATATCCAACCAGCCCTGGTTAACCTCGCTGACGTCAAAGTGTAGAGCAGTCCATTGTAACCTATTATGCCCCACTACACAACAGGTGGGCTAGGGTGCATAGTGGCATACCCAGTTTATATAATTTGTAGGGCAATTTCAAAGCAAGTATTTGAAAGTAAAGAAAGATCCACACACTAAGAATGTAGACGTTAAGAGACTAGTATTTCAGGGTTCTCATTTTATAATCCTCAATTTGACGTATTTTTCACCTGAGTTGTTTCACCCTCATTTGATGCCATCCAAGTATAAATTGTAACTGTTTTTATTTAGGGAACATTTTTATTATGCAAGTGTTTATGTCCTTTTTAGTTGTTGCAAGTTACAGTCAAGCAGAAAATTGTGCAGGGCGAGTCTCGTGCCACCATATCTGCACCACGCGTGCCCGCCAGATTCAGTCATCATTGAGCATCTAAAGGGATCAGCATGCGTCGCGTTGTGCTCTGGGTGCCTTCACGTTTTCGCACCAATCACCTTAAGCTGCAGTAGTCTTATGTAATGTACCGGAATCTGTTCTTTCTGCACAAGATATGCCACCCCATATTCCCTGAGAATAGTATCACCCAGGGTAGCTTAATGCACCAATAATTCACTCTTATACACAAATGTGTATTTTTTTGCAGTTTTGCCTATCTACCGGGCCGCAGGCCAGAGTCCATACAAAGTGTTCACCTAGTGTGATTGATGTAAGTGGTTCTGTGCAAAAGTAATTACATGCAAGTTTTCAGACTTCATATCTTATATTTTAAGTACTGCCTACGGGCGTTTCGGAGTATGGTTCCCCCAATAACCCGCCTTCACCAAGTTTAATATATATTACTTAACAGCTAGTATGCTAGACTCAGAGCTTTTGAGGTTTAAGGCATGTGAGTCAGTCTGAATAGGCTCACAGTATTTTCTATGTAAATATCAGGAGCTAAGGGATCTGCAACATTTCACCGAGGGAATGCATACGTCCGGGCGAATGACCCGCCGTGCCCTGAGATCATCATCAGCAGCAACAATTGGCACCTCCTGCAGATGGTGTCTGGCATTTAGTTGAGTATCCAAATACATAAACCACTTAACAATGTTTTTCACCGCCCCTCAGCACTTCCCTTAACCTAGCACCACCCAGCCAACAGGCGTTAGATTTATGTATAGCGGAGTAATCAGACAGGGGAGGATGAGATAATGTTGCAGGTGCACAGTTTTTCGCGCAATTTTCTGACAGGGAAAACACTCACCACTCCAGAGGCGTTTTGCAGACAATACTTTAATCATTGCTCACATGTTGTGCGATGTGGTCTACCCAGGTGGCCTCTACTCTTATTGTCCTCTATATCTTTGATGAATAATTTGCTGTTGCATTATGTATGTTTGCTAACCACGGGCGATTCACAGCTGGCCCAATAATGCAGCAGTTGCCTGTTGTTATGTGTACATTGCTAATATTGAGTAGTAACTAACTATGGAACTGTAAGGCCTCTCCACATGCCAATTAACACTAATTAAATAGTACATTAATCAACACTGAAAAATACACAAAGCCTTGAATATGCTGGTTGGCAGGGATATCGCCTTAATTTTTGCTAAGTAGTGAAGTCTACCAATAATGGAACACACATGTTGCTGCATTAGTTTTATTCACGTTGTGAGACAGTTTACACTGTGCACAGATTCAATAAGATTTGTATCGAAAAGGCCCCCAACACTTTGGGACTGTCGACTGTTTACGTGGGAGAATGAGCAAGTGTTCTTAAGTGAATATTTAAATGAAACTAAGCTCATTGGGCATAGATGAAACTGCAGGGGAGGGAGGTGCAATCCTTTTGGGCCAAATAAAGATATTAAAATTTTCCAATTCAAAAACAAAATTTATATCGTTCGTGATTATTGATATAAAGAAGTCTTTGTATAGCCCAGGCAGTGCTAACTCATTTGCAGGCTACTCCCGAGAATTCCCGCTTCATACTGGCACAATTGTGTTGCCTACTCACTCTCACAATAATGGAAGAAGCACAACCATTGTATTACAAATTGAAAAAAGTATTCCAGCTCTATGATTATAAAATATTTTGTTGGGATAAAATCCATTAACAAAAATGGATTTTATATGTTCCCTAAATGAAAGTACACAAACCCTTGATGATATAATATAATTAAAATGTAATTGCCTAATTTTATGCTGTGGAATTTACAGTTTTTATAAATACAGTTGAATGTCTTTCCAGTCCATAAACATTTTACGTTGAAATTACTAACATGTTAAAACACTCATAAACCTTAAATAACCGCTGAATTAAGAAGACACTCCTAGACAAGTGACATAATTGGGGTCTTCGATCTAGTTGGCAGAGGTGAAACCTGTGGCCAAAAGGAAGTCTTTACATAATTACGTTGACACGTGGTCGGATCAAAGTGGGATCTTCTGGTGACTGGAGCGGTGTCGGGGAATTGGGTGATTCCCTAAACACCGACGAGAAGTTCTTGTCGCCAGCACAATGCTTGACCTGCTACTGCTGTTGTACAGCCCATCGAATGGTCCCGATGGCACACGAGGTTGGGCTCATGTCAGGGATTTCTCTCTATTTACAAGAATACATTGTTATTTTCTGTTAAAGATTGTCTGTCTTCAAACTTTGTTATAATGTGGCCATCATTGTCCCGTGTTCTAAATTATGCCACAAAATTCAGTGCAATTGTATGTGTGCATGAATTACATTCAGAATTTGGGTGTGTGGTGTGAATTGCTGCCATGACACTCACCACTCAAATGTGCTGGCCACTTCTCCTAACTGAAAGCTGAAAGTATATATGGCCCTTCACCACACTGATTCCATGCTATCAAGCGATGCATGCTCTCTGCCTCCGGTGGAGGGTGATGTAAAAAGGCATACCTACGCTTACCACCCATACTCACACATAATACTCAAGCTAAGTTGCATTTATAAATACATTGCTGTTTCCAATCTTCACATTTCTAATTTTGGCTCTATTTGTACCTGGAAACTTACATGTTTTTCCTGTTTTCCATAGAGTTGGCTGTTTTTTTTATCGTTAGGGTGGGGCGAAGGTTAGTTTCTTCTCTCTCCATCATAGATGCATGGCGTGACCCTGGTTACAAACTAGCTCTGCCTTTTCTCTTTTCATATCATCCTTCATAAAACTGTTATTAAAAATGTTTTTTTTTTGTCGTACAAAGAAACAAGCAAAACACACTATACTCTTCGTATCTTTCATATATTACAATACGCTACCATTTAATAGCGTTTGTCATGTGCTTCGCTCTGGAGGCGTCGTAAACTAAAATGACCCTAAAAATATAGTTTTCAAATATTATTGCAAATATAAGTAGTTTGTAAATATTTTTCTGATGTAATGAACTAATCAGATAACGGAGCACCAGAATTTACATTTTTGTCCTTTCAAAAAAATGTTTTTAGATTGCCTTATTTATATAGTTACTTGTGGTGTTGTCGTGTTGGTCACCTTGTTGAACAACTTCTGTTTAATTTTTTCTCGTAATCGTTATTTATTTCTTATTTGTTGTAACGCGTCGGTGTACTGAAGGAAGCGTAAGTTGAGAAAAAAAATTTCAATTTAATGGCTTTGATTAAACCTTCAAATCGGCGCGAGCTTGATTTATATCCATTTTATAGCGAAATGTTTGTACTGTTGGCGCATCATTACACTTTTTGTAGCTGTGGAAATTTATGTGTATTGACGAAGTTTATTTTAAAACAGTTCAACATTAGTTTTAACAGTTAAAACTAATTAAAAATATTTTACGGCATGTATATAGCAGTTGCGCTTTGATGCTTGTAATATGGTGTAAAAATTATTTGACTATGTTTGGGTTTTGATGTTTGCGCTCTGACTTTTCTGTTAGTTTTGGCGTTGAAGTTTTTTGAGTAGCTCGTTTTGTGTTCTAATATAATTTCAGCTCTTATTCTCTCTTACACGATATTATGCGTGTTATTCGCGTGCTTTTTGAACACGTGGTCTAATATAGGTGTTGTAATTGTTGGACGAAGGTCGCAGGTGCTATTTTCGAATTATTGGTTCAAGACTGGCTAAAACTTCATTTTGGAATTTACATTTTGAAAGTATGCGATTGTAACCAAATTCCGCATAGGCGCCATAAACCCTAAACCGAAAATCGTACATATGTCATTTTATATGTAAGACTCCTGCGTCCCACCAAAAATAGGTTAGATTGTATTATGCAGAACATTTTCAACCTATCGTGAAAGTTTGATCATAACATAGTCAACCTATCATGAAAGTTTGATGGTTAATCATGTATTATTTGCTTCAATTAAGGTATATTTTTGCGTTCTTTGAAGTTAAGTTTTATTTGTGTGTACATTAGGTAGTGATCGTTCAATATCATGGGAGACAGCGAGGATGAGTATGACCGAAAGAGGCGTGACAAGTTTAGAGGTGAACGCACAGAGTCATATCCTCGAGGGGAGAGCCGTCGTGGTGGTGGAAGCGATGAGCGTAGGAGAGACGACTGGATTGACAGGTGAGTGAGTGCTAGGAGAGAGAAACTAAACTCTCTGTTTCTGCTGCATGCACTGCTTTTATTTAAGAACTTATTTTTGTTCAGTCCCGTAGTTTTGCTTTGCATGGTAATCTCTCTCAATAGTCCGGATATTTACTGGAAAATCAGGTAAATGTAAAGAATAGGGGCTTTTTTGAAGGAGACACAGACGCGTAAAAGCTATGTAAATTGCTTTTGCACACGACTAGTTTCATATTTAGAATGGCGTAATGATTAAATAAGCAGAACCTCGAAAATAATATAGTTAATATATGAGCAGTTCACCCGTTTTGTTTACGTCGGACGCCATGATGTTTGGTGAAGTAGTAATGTAAACAAATGTACATTTCGCTGTCACCTTATTGGCTGTGGATGTGTAGACATCACCGTATGTTAGTTGCAGTTCAGATGCTAGACAGTGTGGTTCGTAGCGAGTGGTGTGTGTGTCTGTGCGTGCGTGTGTGTTGTGCACGTCTGAATCCGACCGTGCGAAGGTTTGTGATTTAAAAATGGAGGGTGCAAGAATGAGTGCCTCTGTGCGTGATAGTGGTCTATGTGGTGGGTGTTACTTGGACGTTTTAGTAGAAATGGTGTTTTGTTGAGTGAGGTAAGTGGAAGTTATGCGGAACGGTGGTTGAATTGGCCGAGGACAGTGGAATTGTACCTGTTTCTTACCTAGGTGAGTTAATTCATATACTTTACGTATGTTTTACTGTTTCTTTAAAACCCTAAAATCCTAAATTAGAATAAAATCATAGGTTATATTAATACCTAATAATCCTAGGTTAGATTAAAACCCTATAATTCTAGGTTTCATTAAAACCCTATAATCCGAGGTTAGATTAAAACCCGACAATCCTAGGTTAGATTAAAACTCTACAATCCTAGGTTAGATTAAAACCCTACAATCCTAGGTTAGATTAAAAATGTTAGTTTAATTTAGGTGGGCACATATTATGAAATTGGGTGGACAAGTGTTAAATTGAGGTGTTTTTGAATTTTTTTTTGTGATTTTACACCACAATTTCCCTGATCTTCATAGCCCTCCCCACTATAGTTTTTTTGTGGTTTATAAGCGTCATATGTTAATCACTATTCTTTACATTTACCGAAAATAAAATATACCTTTATTGATGGCATTGAAATAATTACCCTAAGTATACATCAGGAAAATTATTATAATTCCAGTGTGCACTTAATTTTTCAAAATTATCACACTGAAAATGTAAAATTCTTTAACATCTTTCTTAACAATTAAAACTTTTCCCTGTTGGCTAACATTTGACATAGTTGTAGGGTTACATGTTTTGGTTTAATCCTGGTTACCGTGGATTACAGAAAAACATTGTTTTTGGAACAGTATGATTATTAAAAAAATTTATTAACATTTTTTATTTGATTTTGCTTTAATTTTGATGGTTTTCACTAATAGTTGAAACATTGTACCTGTTTCAAAACACTATTCAGCTTTAGGCTATAATAGTAATAATAATTATTATATTAATTTACAACTTGCATTTGGGCTATCGCCTGGTGGCAAGTTTTTTTTCCCATCCCTTTTTACTCTTTAGTTCATTCCTAAATTGCCCAACTCCCTTCTCCAATACCAACTCCTCCCGCATCACATTCCACTCCCTCACAATTCTCACCAGCATGGATTACCTTCCCCTTTACATCTGCCTGCATGACCTCGGAAACGTTCTACTGTTTGTACCCCTCTGCCTGTACAGCCTCCTGACTAAATGTTCACTTATCTTCCTCTAGTCTCCCACTCCATTCACCATCCTGTACATCCTGACCAGTCTCTCCACTCTTTGCCTGTCCCTTAGAGAGCACCACAACACCATCATTAAAAAGAAGTGCACAGTGATACATTTTCTGTGTAATTATTGTTTGCGCATATTCACATATCTCAGTAAATAAATGTTCTAACCCATCTTGCTGTCCTTCTTTGCTCTTTATCCAGCTCTCATACATCACATGTCGCATGCTGAGGCTGCATATTCTATTATTGGCCTAATCATAGCTTTATAAGCCTTCTCATTTACCTTGCTACTAACCCCCTTTCAAGGTCCTTCCCAACATTCTTTAACACTATGTAGCGATTCAGAATGTTTGTTTATTTTATACTTTGTGTTTTGAAGTGTGATAGAAATATTATTGTGTTTTAGTATGAAAGTATTGTTTGTTTACATTTTTTTTCTACGGTCTACCACCATTTTCAGAGTAATGGTTTGACAGATATGTTCCGTGGCAAAAGTAAACATTGTTTGTTTACAAAGAAGTGAAAAATGGACACAACATGTTTAAAAGTTGTTTATTTTATAGGAAAAGTTGTTTGAATATCTGTTCGTTATTTAGAAGTGTATTTCTTAGAGTCATAAGTGCCAGAGATGAGTGCATGTGCGGCATTGAGGATGTGCGCTATGTAAACAAAAACACTGGTTACATCAGCAGCAACCACTGGTAAACGTCATTGATGTATGCTCGTTATCTACCTCAGACAGCTCCAGGGTGGATGCTGGCTGTGATTGGATGCGTGAATTTGTGCCAAAATCTGGGAAGTGGGTTGCTAGCTCTCATGGTTTCCTTCTTCTTGGACTAGGCTTCATTTGGACCAGTTTCTCTCCAAGATGCTGCTCAAATGAATATTTTATGTTCCGAACTAAAATGTATTAAAGGTTAAACATTTTTGTGAAACATGTTTTAAAGTATTAAAGAGCAGTGGGCAGGTGAAGAAGAAGCCCAATATTTGCTGGATTATAATAATATGAGGAGATATAAACCTAGTCTGATGGACCACTCTACCTAAGGTGATGACTAACCAGCTGACTTGGCATCAAGCCTCTCGAGGCACAGTCTGCAGGGTTATCTTGTGATGGTACATGTTGCCACTGACACACTACTTTGCTTTCCTGAATCTGAGATACTCTATTTGCAACAAAGGTCTTGAGACAAGATGGTTCAGTATGCATCCATGCAATGACTGTTGTTAAATCACACCTCGCTGCCACCTTTTCAACAATTATCCTTTTTGACAAACTGTATATGATTAAGTTCATGAGTTTTACAAGCAAATGAGCTCCCAGCAGACTTACAGTTTTCATTGGTGCGACATGGGACTTGGCCACCAGTAAATGGACTTCAAGTTTGGACTGAGTTGCATTCCGCAGGTATACAACTGCCGCATAACCTTGGGTTGATGCATCACAAAATCCATGAATTTGGTACACTGCACCATCAACTTGCATCACTAGACAAGGAATAGCAACTTCGCGTAAACTATCAAGTTACGCAATGAATGTGAGCCACTTATCTTTGATCTCACGTGGTGGAGGTTCATCCCAATCAATTCCAAGAAGCCATGTTTGAAGAGTATGCCAATATGATGATTGTGTACGGCGAAGTGAAGTGTAATGGGAGGGCTGCGCGTCAGCTGTATCAGGCACATTTTCCACACCATCTTTGCCAGAGTTGATTCCCGGCTCCAGGAAATAGTACATATATTCGCTGTCAGCAGGGTTGATCGTGGTGCACCAAGGTGGTGCCGCACCCCTGGTTGTGAATAGGCCATACTCCAAACAGTTCACGAGGATGCGTCGAGTGCCAGAAGTATTGTGCGTGTCCTCGCTGTGGATCACAACACTTTCTGACATGTGATTCACAAGCAGCTGTTACACCCTTACCACCCCCAGAAGGTCTATGCCATTGTTCCAGCATATTTTGGGCCTCGACTCCGGTTCTGTACGTGGTTCCTGCTCTGTTGCATCGAGGAGTCCCATTTCCCATTGCGCATTCTCTTCCTGGATGAAGCCAAATTTACCAGAGGTGTGTTCAATTTGCGCAATAGCCATGTGTTGGCAGAGGAAAACCGGCATGCTATGTACCCCTGTGGATTTCAGGAACAATATGCCAGCGGCGGGGGATTGGCCATTGTGGCCCAATTGATTGGCCAGCACGTTTGCTGGATTTGCCGCCGCTGGATTATTTCCTGTGGGGCGACATGAAGTGTCTGGTTTACAAGACCTCGGTAGAGTTGCAGGAGGATCTGCTTACACGGGTTATGGCAGTGGCGGATGTGTGACCACCAGGTGTTTGTGAGCAAGTGTACCGGAACATGGTACACGGTTACAATGCTAGTATCAAAGTGGGTTGTCACAATGTCGAGCCATTCTTGTAAGTGGATGCAGAAGCACTGCAACAGTAACATACGCAGGGTTGCTACATGTATAGAAAACTGGGTGAAGTCAGGGAATTAAAAATGGTCAGGGATTTTTGGGTAAAAAAAGGAAAGCTTTCTGGAAAATTTTAATTCCTTCGTAGTTTACTTCATGTCTTACCAAATTTGCATGTTCAAAGGCTTATAAAATAAAAACAAAGCTACGTAGGTAAATAGGACCTACCACACTTTATTCGCAAGACAGAGTAGTGTAAAGTAATATTAAAAGGTCCGGGGAACTCGTCCCTAATTTTTAGTTATAAGCCTTCAGATATCAGACTTTGCTCAAACGGGTGCTGCGACTTATAGCAAAAAATTGGAGAAAAGTCCCCCGGACCTTTTAATGTTACGTTACACTACTCCGTCTTGCGAATAAAGTGTGGTAGGTCCTATTATTAGTTACAGCAATGTTTTGGCCAGAAAGCAAGTATGCATGTAGCGTACAGGCAGTTGCATAACTAAATATTTTCACATAGATGCCTTTCATGGTTGATTATTTTTTAATAGTTAAAGGTTTTCACTAAACATATTTTAATACATAGCTCTATTAACAACAAAATTCAACTAGAAAAGCAGCGGGAGACTAATACAATTGATGAAGAGATTAGGAAGATCTGTGATGCTGACAGTTACTAGTAGGAACCCAATTTTTAGTGTTGTCATCCAATCTGCTGAACATTTATTTTATGTAGGTCTATTTATCATGCTCAAGTGGTTTTCAAGATTTTTTTTTCATGTCATGTCCTTGAAAAATTTGAAATTGGTCTTTGTTTTCTCTGCATAATGTGAAGCCAGTAAGAAGTGATGTCAAAATTCATGAAATTATTTTTCAACCAAGAACCATTAATTGATGCTGTAATTTTTTATGTGTGTGTCTATATATATATATATATATATAATATACACACACAGTGAAACCCTGTTTAAAAAGTTTCCACTTAAGAAGTTTTCCTGCTTAATAAGTTGAATAATGTTCTACCTTGTCTATAGGCACACATGCAATTTGACGCTTTTAAGAAGTTTTCCTAATTTCTCTCTTTCTTTCTCTTTCTTTCTTTCTCTCTTTCTTTCTCTTTTTCTTTCTCTTTTTCTTTCTTTCTCTTTCTTCTCTCTCTTTCTTCTCTCTCTCTATCTCCTTTCTCTCTATCTCCTTTCTCTCTCTCTCTCTTTCTCTCTCTCTTTGTCTCTCTTTCTCTCTATATATATATGTATATATAATATGCATACACAGAACACCCACACACACTTTCGTGAAAAGAGTTAA
Organism: Clitarchus hookeri; assembly: GCA_002778355.1. Lineage (NCBI taxonomy): Eukaryota > Metazoa > Arthropoda > Insecta > Phasmatodea > Phasmatidae > Clitarchus > Clitarchus hookeri. The sequence goes on along the minus strand of NQII01000517.1, from coordinate 28,142 downwards.
TGTTGCAAANTCTCTTTCTCTCTCTCTTTGTCTCTCTTTCTCTGTATATATATATGTATATATAATATGCATACACAGAACACCCACACACACTTTCGTGAAAAGAGTTAATGTTGCAAATATTGTCTTGTGTTACCTAGGAAGTATTTGTGGCACACAAGAGTTTGGTTTTAATGTATTTATCCTTTTTTTAAATAGCGCTGCGCATGNAATATTGTCTTGTGTTACCTAGGAAGTATTTGTGGCACACAAGAGTTTGGTTTTAATGTATTTATCCTTTTTTTAAATAGCGCTGCGCATGGGGTTTAATTTTTTAGTGTCAGTGTTAGCATGCTTATTAGATGGGAATGTCCGGAAAATTTGTTTTGATGTTCTGGAAAACAGGGAAAAGTCAAGGAATTTTTTAGTGAGTACCTGTAGCAACCCTGTGCTACATTAATGAAGATTTATGGAAAATCTGCAGTTTGAACATCCCAAGACAGCCTAGCTAGGAAATTTTTTGTTTTTCTTACAAAATTTTTATTTGAAATGCATATGGGCTCTGCCGGGCTTGGTGCATGAAGGGCGTTGCATAGGTATCAGAAAACATGTGATAAAAAAAACATTTGGCACTATTCCCACATGTGAAATTGGACCCTGTTTGCCTTAGTGGGAGGCTAGTAGTCTGACCACTACACCACCACGGTCCCTTATTTTGTAATGGTGTCTAAATACAAAAAACATTTAAGAAATTTTTCTTGCCCAGTTACAAGTTTTAAGTCTTTATTTGCACTCAAAGCATAATTTTTGGGGTGTGAAAATGGTTAAAATGGGGTTTTCAGAATAAGTTTTAGCTGCTACATTTTATATGCAGAAACCGAGTTGCCGAAGGAAAGACTGCACATCAGTTTAGCACCTTGCGTGTAGACAGTGAGGCAAGTGGTGAGTGAGTAAGAGTCACCCTTTAGCTCATGTGTTTCGAGTGAGCAAGAGTCACCCTTATAAGCTCATGTGTTTTGAGTGAGCAAGATTCGCCCCTACTGCGTCATTACAACATCCACAAGTAAATTTATGGCTGCATTAAATTCATAGCTCTTGTCTGCTGTACTTTCAATGTAGCTGCCAACGCTTGTGTCGCATGTATTTTACAACATGCTTCTTACGCTTTTATCATTATTTCTTTTCATTAATTAGATTTTAGAATTGTTAAAGTTGTTCAGGCAGTGTTTTTAAGTTGGTCAGGATTTGGTTTTCTGTAATTTTGCATTTCATATTTTTTGTTATTTCACTGTGAACACCATCAATGTTTAGCTGTTCGCTGCGTATTACAATGGCGTATTTGTAAAAATAACTTGAGATGAAAGACTTTATCAAAAAAATTTATTTTTCTGTAAAATTGGTGACATGGCATGCTGCTGGACTGTTTTTTTTCTTCCCGTGAAAAGCACTTGATTGTTTTTACAGTAAAATCTCATTATAAAGGACTTCACTTTAAAGAACTTTTGTATAANCCCGTGAAAAGCACTTGATTGTTTTTACAGTAAAATCTCATTATAAAGGACTTCACTTTAAAGAACTTTTGTATAACATATGTTTTTCAAATCCCTGTGACAGAAGTGATAATATCAAATACTTTTTCAGTATTAAGTATAAAATTGAGCGTTCAGTTGTTCACTTTGTATTGAGATTCTTCTGTAAATGTACATCTTTTTAATGTACCTAGTAAACTTACAAAGTTAACTAGGCCCAAATTGCCATTGGGGGCCATGTTCCAGAGAAAAATGTTTTTTATTATTCCTATTTCTCCTTAAAACTAGTGTTAAATTTCTAAACATTTCTCCAGCACGATTTACTATTTTATGTACCTATCTGTCTGTCTATGGCTTTCATGTAGGCAGTTTGTTTTCAGTTCATTGGGACCTCCAGTTCTCTGTGTTCCCTAGTGCAATTGAGGAATCATGATTTTTATTTACTTTAATCAGAATAGCCATTAAAATTCTCACTACATATTTAAGGATGCACGTTTTAAAATAATAATGTTGATGTGGTGCCCTGCTACAACTTTTCTTGAATTATGTATAGTGAGTTGATGTACATTATGATCATTTATATATACACTGAAGAGCCAAAAAAACTGGTATAGGCGTGCGTATGCAAATAACAGAGGTATGAAACCAATCAGTGTAACGCAATGCGGTCGGCAGCTAGATCGGTTACTGCTGCTACAATGGCAGGTTATCAAGATTTAAGTGAGTTTGAACGTGGTGTTATAGTCGGCGCACGAGAGATGGGACATAGCCTCTCCGAGGTAGCGATAACATTTGGATGCTCGCGTAAGACCATTTCACGAGTGTACCGTGAAAATCGGGAATCCTATAAAACATCACATCTTGGACATTGCTGCGGCCGGAAAAAGATAGTGAAAAAACGGGACAAACGACGACTGACGAGAATCATTAAATGTGACTGACGTTTTCATTGTTCTTTGTTTAACATGTTTTGCGATGTTGAGGGACTAGTTTTATTCGTTATTTGTGCAAAGTCTGGCGGGGTGGTTTATTACTTGGTTGGTGCTATGTATAAGATTAAACCAGGCTTGTTTTTATACTAAAGTGCTGTGAATTTTGCATTGAAAGGAATTTTTTTTACAACTGATCTTGGCTGACAGGGAAACTTGGAGCAGCCGCAATCGCCAGCGTACGGAGTATCGTGACTACAGAGGAGGTGGAGGCAGGGAGCGATACAGCCCTGCTCACTCGCAAGACATGGTGCAGCCAATGAAGCGTATGAAATCTGAATGGTAAGTGGTGGTGATAGTAAACTACGTTTATGCTTTAAGAATGTGTGCAAGTCAGAGGTGGGTGGCAAAAAAGTTAAAGAATTGAGTGCAGTTATAGTTATGCTGTATTTACTCCCGTAGTACCGGCATGTAATTGGACCACATTTTTGCCGAAAATAAAGGGTCTCGCAAGAATTAATGAGAGGAAGTCAAAAAAAAAATGTGAAACCAGAATAATATTTTTTTAATTACAGTGGAACCCTCTTATAAGGTTCTTCAGGGGTCCACAAGAAAGTGACACTATAAGCAGGAAAACACTATNCCCGTGAAAAGCACTTGATTGTTTTTACAGTAAAATCTCATTATAAAGGACTTCACTTTAAAGAACTTTTGTATAAAGTATGTTTTTCAAATCCCTGTGGCAGAAGTGATAATATCAAATACTTTTTCAGTATTAAGTATAAAATTGAGCGTTCAGTTGTTCACTTTGTATTGAGATTCTTCTGTAAATGTACCTAGTTAACTATGCCCAAATTGCCATTGGGTGCCATGTTCCATAGAAAAATGTGTTTTATTATTCATATTTCTCCTTAAAACTAAAGTGTTAAATTTCTAAACATTTACTTTAATCAGTGTATTATTACTCTAAACATTTCTCCAGCACAATTTGCTATTTTATGTACCTATCTCAGTCTGCCTATGGCTTTCATGTAGGCAGTTTTTTTTCAGTTCATTGGGACCTCCAGTTCTCTCTGTTCCCTAGTGCAATTGAGTAATCATGATTTTTAGTTACTTTAACCACAAGAGCCATTAAAATTCTCACTACATATTTAAGGATGCAAGTTTTAAAATAATAATGTTGATGTGGTGCCCTGCTACAACTTTTCTTGAATTATGTATAGTGAGTTGATGTACATTATGATCATTTATATATACACTGAAGAGCCAAAAAAACTGGTATAGGCGTGCGTATACAAATAACAGAGGTATGAAACCAATCAGTGTAACGCAATGCGGTCGGCAGCTAGATCGGTTACTGCTGCTACAATGGCAGGTTATCAAGATTTAAGTGAGTTTGAACGTGGTGTTATAGTCGGCGCACGAGAGATGGGACATAGCATCTCCGAGGTAGCGATAACATTTGGATGCTCGCGTAAGACCATTTCACGAGTGTACCGTGAAAATCGGGAATCCTATAAAACATCACATCTTGGACATTGCTGCGGCCGGAAAAAGATAGTGAAAAAACGGGACAAACGACGACTGACGAGAATCATTAAATGTGACTGACGTTTTCATTGTTCTTTGTTTAACATGTTTTGCGATGTTGAGGGACTAGTTTTATTCGTTATTTGTGCAAAGTCTGGCGGGGTGGTTTATTACTTGGTTGGTGCTATGTATAAGATTAAACCAGGCTTGTTTTTATACTAAAGTGCTGTGAA
>NQII01000517.1:12285-22698 GCA_002778355.1 Clitarchus hookeri | reverse complement strand
CACCACCAGTATCATGTATGACACAACCACAGCTGCAGCTCCAGCCACACCTACCTGCCAGGCGGCTGTAAAAACATTCACTCCTCCCCTTTGCAGGCCCACTGACCCTCCTCAATGTCAAGCTGGTAGATTATCTCAGCAGGGTGGAGCTTGGGATAAAAACTACAAACTTCCTTTGAAAGGCAATGCAAGTTGAGCATCTTTTCCATTGGCGTTTTCCTTTCCCAGTGTGCTTTCTTGCATTATTCGCGGGAAAACGAAAACATTATTTCCGGGAATGTTTGTTATTGTTCTTATGGAGAAACATTCCAGGCTGGAAAAATCCTGCATTATAGGCGGGAAAACCTTTTAAACGGGAACCTTATAAGCGGGTTCTACTGTACTCAAATACTGCATCTGAAAAGATATTTAAATACGGCCTACTTGATAGAACAGTTAGTATGGCACGAAACAAGTGGCAGTGAAATACATTGTAATGCATTATTTTAGGGATGGGACTTTGATACTCGCAATACCTCGAAACCATAGATAACCTAGTATTATGGAAATATTGAATATTGAAAACTTATGGATGGGATTCTAGGCGATACTGAATTTCCAGAAATGTTCAAGCAGTAAACAGTTAAATATATACTTTTAACATTGCCCTTGTATATTATAATCATTCAACAGTCATATTTATGTTATGTGAATTTATAGTAGCATAACATTAGGTCGGGAGACATTTAAGCATAACAAGCCTACATAACATATTGATAACATTGGGAACCATTCTTCAACAATGCTTCACATTGCCAAAGAAGTGACTAACCACAGAACACAACAACACTAATTACTTTACAAGCCATGTAAGGCTTCAGTAGTGTTATCCTCCTACCGTAGAACCAAGAACTAAGATTTTTAAGTAATACAAGTCATAATCAGCAGTGATATATAAATATTACAATAACGTGTCACTTCCTAACTTCGTTCGCAGTAACCAGTCACAAGTGGCAGACTTGCAACAAGCATGTTCTTTTAAACTGGCAGGTTTTTTTTAAATTTCGCAGCAATGGTTAAATGTGAACCAAACAGTGGTTCTGGCATACCACTTGTTAAATATTCAATGTTATGTATAAACGCATCAACAACGTATCAACGGATCAACGGTAGTAGAAATAATCTTAACGGTACACACCATTACTGTAAACAAACACCAACTGGAAAGGTTTTTTGTCGCAGTTTCACCAATCCTACAAAGACGCTTAATTTTTTTTGTACGACCATAGGTAGAGAGACCTATTGGTAAATGGTACAATTGATAAAACTTTCAGATGTAAAATTTAAATTTATTGGAATACGTTTTTATTTTGACTGTAAAATTTCCAATTATGATAAATAAGCAGAGCATAAATACTTAAATAAACATGCGTTATGTCTCCGCATGTCTTATTTCAGGCACACTGCATATGTACAGTAATTGGTAACATGTAATGATTATAAAGAAAATAGACATTGGTGCGTTTACTGGTGGTTGTATCCCACAGTTTTTGCTATACATATAAATTATAAAAAGTTCATAGTAACATGATAATTTTGTCAAAAACTGTGCGCGTCAGTTATACTATGAGTGAAGTGTGGCAAAATTTTAAAGTGGACAACGCCGATCAAGGGCGAGCAATTTCCATTATTTGTAAAAAAATTTGTTTTCCTGAGGTGGTAAATCACACAACACCACGAATTCGAAGGGGGAAAAAAAACGCTTAGCGCATTGCCACATAAAATTAGTGTTAACATGCAAAGTTTCAAGAAAGTGGAGTTTGTTTATTGAGTTAGCCATCAGTAACTGTAAGCATATAATTATAATACTCTAACACGTCTATTACTATAATGGAATAGTACTCGTAAACATCACGTGGTCAGTGTGAGAATGTGAATAATATATTTTGTATGCATGTTTTTGTTTGTTATTAAATTGTAATCAGTTTTCATCGTTTTTATTACCAGTTGATTAATTTTTCATTATTTTTTTTTTCAAAAGTATCAATATAGAGTATTGTCGATAATTTTTCAAGTTGGTACTTGCATGAGGTAAGTGGCAGCAGGTAGTGGGAAAGCTGGCGCGTAGAACTGGCAACAATGTACAGTCTTGCAATAGCTTACAACTGTGGACTCATTGATATCCAACCCCATTGGCTGCAAGAATGCGAGACAGTGCAAATTTTAACAAAATAATATGCAATGTTACAGTACGACACCTATTGTTCACATGTCTCGTAAACATTCAGAGGGAATTACAGAATTAAGAAAAACCAATGTGTTATAAAACCAGAATTTTCTGAACAACTGAGTACCAACATGATTTGTTTGCTTCAGAAGAAAAAAATGTATAACAAATGTACGTGCGGAAAAACTGGCAGGGGTCGACAAAGTGATCACCCTGCCACGTTTAGCAAGTTCATGGAATTACATTTGCCAGCAAGGCATCAGCATTCATTGTAGGTCGCAGACGATCAGCACCGCAGTCTGTATCAGCAGGGTATGTACAGTTCCCATCACCGCGTTGAAGCAATGTCCTNCACCGCAGTCTGTATCAGCAGGGTATGTACAGTTCCCATCACCGCGTTGAAGCAATGTCCTTGCTTATCTATTGATATGAGTAAATGTTTCCTTTTACTTAAAAACTTTAATTAACTAAATGGGAACAAGTATGTAAAACCCTCAGGCAGTGAAAACAAATACTTATTTCATAAAGTGTCTAAACAATTTACAAGGAGACCAATCGTTCAAATTGTTCTAGAGATATGATTTCTTGCATTAGGATTTGGTTAATTTTGAAGTCACCACAGTGGTCCATCGTATCCCAAATTGTGATAAATTACTTCATCTGGCAACCCATAAGGAGCAGTTTTGGGAATTATGTGGTATTTTGAAAATATGTATATTACTATATCTGCTGCTTGTTACTACACAGCACGGTGGACAACAAATTTGGTAGTATTAATAGATGAAAACTTTTTTTCTCATTTTATTAAATTTGAGGCATCCAAAGTAGCAAAAGAAAGAACCAACTTCAGAAACTCCTTTTACTCACTATGTACGACAGTCAACATAAAAGATTTGGTTCAAATTTATCTACAGAGTTCAGACATACATGTTATGCCAGTGATTCACATAGATGGCATTTTGTGCTCTGTTAACAAAATCCTTAGTACTCGTGCACTACTGCACTACTTCTACACAATTTTTGATTCAACAGCAAAGTAACAAATGAAATAAGCAGTTAAGTATATTAGTGCTCTCATTAGTGTACCAAGTTTGGTTTAAATTAATCTTAATGGCTCCTGAAGAATATCTCGGTAAATATTTGTAAGGCTGTCCTCATGAAAGCTATAAAAGGCATGTAGGCATAATAAACGTGTTGTTTCAAAAAATTTATCACAATGCTTAAAAATTTGTGCAGAGGCAGCATGCATGCATGTACAGTACTGGACAGTAGTTGTGTATCACTTTTTTTATTATTATTTTTATGAACCTAGGCTAAGAAGCAACTAAATTCTACAGAAGTGAATAACCATTTTTTTTTTTTTTGTTTTGTTTTTGAGCTAGTTTTAGTTTATTGTAAACTGTGTAGTCACAGTTTTGAATTTCTAGAACAGACAGTCCATGTGTTTACACTTGAACTGGGTAATGAAAAATGTCAATACTGTAGCATAACTTTTCAGGGTTNCAACAGACAGTCCATGTGTTTACACTTGAACTGGGTAATGAAAAATGTCAATACTGTAGCATAACTTTTCAGGGTTACATAATATATGCAGTTCGTATATGGGGAGTGACAAGGAAAATTTGAATAAATTGCTCTATCACTAGTCGGTGAAACATTGTGACTGCACATCCTTGTGGAAGACGTGCTTGTCAGACGCGTGTGTGTTTGTCTATCCAGGGGTACCGCCATGTGAAAATTTGCATTTTCTCTCTTTTTTAAATGTAATTACGTAGTAGCCTAGCTGCCTATTCCAGCCATATCTGTATTACTATTAACACCTTTATTTTTATACGTGCCCTACCGAATGAATTTTTGACACAGATCATATTTAAACATGGCATGTCACACCTTCAGCATAAATATGCACATATACTGTACACTTGCCATTATTTTTCTCATGTAATTATGATTTTAATAACGTATGTATAAAAAATATTACTGCTATTAACAAAAAACTTCAAATGTGAACTGCTTGTCCGCTTACCTGGCAGTATGTTGACAGACTAGCNATACTACTGCTATTAACAAAAAACTTCAAATGTGAACTGCTTGTCCGCTTACCTGGCAGTATGTTGACAGACTAGCGTTAAAGCTACCGTCCCACTCCACTCCTGCAACTGTTTTCTTTTTTTTTTGTTTTATCATCATTTGGCTGATATTAGCATTCCTTTCCTATCACTCGTAATCATTCACTCAGCAGGAGGGAAAAAGCAGTACTGTGAATCACTTAACCAGGCAAAGGATTATTCTTACTGGTAGAAACTAGTCCCAAACTGTATTCTTGGTAAACCATGACTCTAAGGAGGGAGGAAGTTATAAAANCTAGTCCCAAACTGTATTCTTGGTAAACCATGACTCTAAGGAGGGAGGAAGTTATAAAAGGCCGGCGTTACACCCGTGTACATAGGTACACATTTACATTTATGGTGCAAACTTTATTGTAACTCTGAAATTTTATACTGAACACGACAAGTGTTTGGTATAACTTAACTCGAAGCTGTAAAAATCAAACTTGCCCGTTACTAGTACGTATGTTAATATTTGTGTGTGTTCTTGACTTGGGCTTTATTATCTGTCTCTAGTGTGCATGAATCTGTGGGGCCTAGAAAATTGACTATGTGGTCTTGTGATAAGTTTACATAACTGTTATGTTTTAAAACAGTTCAGTGATTCCAAATGTCTGCAATGGGATTAATTTAATGTAAGTTGACGTAGGTATTGTATCAGTAATATATCANTATGGTCTGTCACCCTCCTATTGCCTTCCACTGGTGTGTGTCAGACATGATGTCTTGTTAGCCTAACAAAACACGGCCGGGGAAGAGAAGAGAGAGGGAAAGCAGGTGACATCTAAGTGGAACATGTCGCTGGCCACCACCAGTATCACCACCAGTATCATGTATGACACAACCACAGCTGCAGCTCCAGCCACACCTACCTGCCAGGCGGCTGTAAAAACATTCACTCCTCCCCTTTGCAGGCCCACTGACCCTCCTCAATGTCAAGCTGGTAGATTATCTCAGCAGGGTGGAGCTTGGGATAAAAACTACAAACTTCCTTTGAAAGGCAATGCAAGTTGAGCATCTTTTCCATTGGCGTTTTCCTTTCCCAGTGTGCTTTCTTGCATTATTCGTGGGAAAACGAAAACATTATTTCCGGGAATGTTTGTTATTGTTCTTATGGAGAAACATTCCAGGCTGGAAAAATCCTGCATTATAGGCGGGAAAACCTTTTAAACGGGAACCTTATAAGCGGGTTCTACTGTACTCAAATACTGCATCTGAAAAGATATTTAAATACGGCCTACTTGATAGAACAGTTAGTATGGCACGAAACAAGTGGCAGTGAAATACATTGTAATGCATTATTTTAGGGATGGGACTTTGATACTCGCAATACCTCGAAACCATAGATACCCTAGTATTATGGAAATATTGAATATTGAAAACTTATGGATGGGATTCTAGGCGATACTGAATTTCNCCATAGATACCCTAGTATTATGGAAATATTGAATATTGAAAACTTATGGATGGGATTCTAGGCGATACTGAATTTCGCAGCAATGGTTAAATGTGAACCAAACAGTGGTTCTGGCATACCACTTGTTAAATATTCAATGTTATGTATAAACGCATCAACAACGTATCAACGGATCAACGGCAGTAGAAATAATCTTAACGGTACACACCATTACTGTAAACAAACACCAACTGGAAAAGTTTTTTGTCGCAGTTTCACCAATCCTACAAAGACGCTTAATTTTTTTTGTACAACCATAGGTAGAGATACCTATGGTAAATGGTTCAATTGATAAAACTTCAGATGTAAAATTTAAATTTATTGGAATACGTTTTTATTTTGACTGTAAAATTTCCAATTATGATAAATAAGCNATTTAAATTTATTGGAATACGTTTTTATTTTGACTGTAAAATTTCCAATTATGATAAATAAGCAGAGCATAAATACGTAAATAAACATGTCGTTATGTCTCTGCGTGTCTTATTTCAGGCACACTGCATATGTACAGTAATTGTAACATGCAATGTTTATAAACAAAATAGACATTGGCGTGTTTACTGTTGGTTGTAACCCACAGTTTTTGCTATGCATATAAATTATAAAAAGTTCATAGTAACATGATAATTTTGTCAAAAACTATGTGCGTCAGTTATACTATGAGTGAAGTGTGGCAAAATTTTAAAGTCGGCAATGCCGATCAAGGGCGAGCAATTTCCATTATTTGTAAAAAAAATTTGTTTTCCTGAGGTGGTAAATCACACAACACCACGAATTTGAAGGGGGAAAAAAAACGCTTAGCGCATTGCCACATAAAATTAGTGTTAACATGCAAAGTTTCAAGAAAGTGGAGTTTGTTTATTGAGTTAGCCATCAGTAACTGTAAGCATATAATTATAATACTCTTAGCACGTCTATTACTATGATGGAATAGTGCTCGTAAACATCACGTGGTCAGTGTGAGAATGTGAATAATATATTTTGTATGCATGTTTTTGTTTGTTGTTAAATTGTAATCAGTTTTCATCGTTTTTATTACCAGTTGATTAATTTTTCATTATTTTTTTTTCAAAAGTATCAATATCGAGTATTGTCGATAATTTTTCAAGTTGGTACTTGCATGAGGTAAGTGGCAGCAGGTAGTGGGAAAGCTGGCGTGTNAGAGTATTGTCGATAATTTTTCAAGTTGGTACTTGCATGAGGTAAGTGGCAGCAGGTAGTGGGAAAGCTGGCGTGTAGAACTGGCAACAATGTACAGTCTCGCAATAGCTTACAACTGTGGACTCATTGATATCCAACCCCATTGGCTGCAAGAATGAGAGACAGTGCAAATTTTAACAAAATAATATGCAATGTTACAGTACGACACCTATTGTTCACATGTCTCGTAAACANAGAGACAGTGCAAATTTTAACAAAATAATATGCAATGTTACAGTACGACACCTATTGTTCACATGTCTCGTAAACATTCAGAGGGAATTACAGAATTAAGAAAAACCAATGTGTTATAAAACCAGAATTTTCTGAACAACTGAGTACCAACATGATTTGTTTGCTTCAGAAGAAAAAAATNACCAATGTGTTATAAAACCAGAATTTTCTGAACAACTGAGTACCAACATGATTTGTTTGCTTCAGAAGAAAAAAATATATAACAAATGTACTTGTGGAAAAACTGGCAGGGGTCGACAAAGTGATCACCCTGCCACGTTTAGCAAGTTCATGGAATTACATTTGTCAGCAAGACATCAGCATTCATTGTAGTTCGCAGACGATCAGCACCGCAGTCTGTATCAGCAGGGTATGTACAGTTCCCATCACCGCGTTGAAGCAATGTCCTNCACCGCAGTCTGTATCAGCAGGGTATGTACAGTTCCCATCACCGCGTTGAAGCAATGTCCTTGCTTATCTATTGATGTGAGTAAATGTTTCCTTTTACTTAAAAACTTTAATTAACTAAATGGGAACAAGTATGTAAAACCCACAGGCTGTGAAAACAAATATTTATTTCATAAAGTGTCTTAAACAATTTACAAGGAGACCAATCGTTCAAATTGTTCTAGACAGATATGATTTCTTGCATTAAGATTTGGTTAATTTTGAAGTCACCACATAGGTCCATCGTATCCCAAATGGTGATAAATTACTTCATCTGGCAACCCATAAGGAGCAGTTTTGGGAATTATCTGGTATTTTGAAAATATGTATAATTACTATATCTGCTGCTTGTACTGCACAGCACGGTGGACAACAAATTTAGTAGTATTAATAGATGAAAACTTTTTTTATCTCATTTGATTAAATTTGAGGTATCCAAAGTAGCAAAAGAAAGAACCAACTTCAGAAATTCCTTTTACTCACTATGTACGACAGTCAACATAAAAGATTTGGTTCAAATTTATCTACAGAGTTCAGACATACATGTTATGCCAGTGATTCACATAGATGGCATTTTGTGCTCTGTTAACAAAATCCTTAGTACTCTTGCACTACTGCACTACTTCTACACAATTTTTGATTCAACAGCAAAGTAACAAATGAAATAAGCAGTTAAGTATATTAGTGCTCTCATTAGTGTACCAAGTTTGGTTAAAATTAATCTTAATGGCTCCTGAAGAATATCTCGGTAAAAATTTGTAAGGCTGTCATTATGAAAGCTATAAAAGTCAGGTGCTCGTATGTGCTAAGCATGTAGGCATAAGAAACGTGTTGTTTCAAAAAATTTATCACAATGCTTAAAAATTTGTGCAGAGGCAGCATGCATGTACAGTACTGGACAGTAGTTGTGTATCACTTTTTTTATTATTATTTTTAAGAACCGAGGCTAAGAAGCAACTAAATTCTACAACAGACAGTCCATGTGTTTACACTTGAACTGGGTAATGAAAAATGTCAATACTGTAGCATAACTTTTCAGGGTTACATAATATATGCAGTTCGTATATGGGGAGTGACAAGGAAAATTTGAATAAATTGCTCTATCACTAGTCGGTGAAACATTGTGACTGCACATCCTTGTGGAAGACGTGCTTGTCAGACGCGTGTGTGTTTGTCTATCCAGGGGTACCGCCATGTGAAAATTTGCATTTTCTCTCTTTTTTAAATGTAATTACGTAGTAGCCTAGCTGCCTATTCCAGCCATATCTGTATTACTATTAACACCTTTATTTTTATACGCGCCCTACCGAATGAATTTTTGACACAGATCATATTTAAACATGGCATGTCACACCTTCAGCATAAATATGCACATATACTGTACACTTGCCATTATTTTTCTCATGTAATTATGATTTTAATAACGTATGTATAAAAAATATTACTGCTATTAACAAAAAACTTCAAATGTGAACTGCTTGTCCGCTTACCTGGCAGTATGTTGACAGACTAGCATTAAAGCTACCGTCCCACTCCACTCCTGCAACCGTTTTCTTTTTTTTTGTTTTATCATCATTTGGCTGATATTAGCGTTCCTTTCCTATCACTCGTAATCATTCACTCAGCAGGAGGGAAAAAGCAGTACTGTGAATCACTTAACCAGGCAAAGGATTATTCTTACTGGTAGAAACCAGTCCCAAACTCTTTTCTTGGTAAACCATGACTCTAAGGGGGGAGGAAGTTATAAAAGGCCGGCGTTACACCCGTGTACATAGGTACACATTTACATTTATGGTGCAAACTTTATTTTAACTCTGAAATTTTATACTGAACACGACAAGTGTTTGGTATAACTTAACTCGAAGCTGTAAAAATCAAACTTGCCCGTTACTAGTACGTATGTTAATATTTATGTGTGTTCTTGACTTGGGCTTTATTATCTGTCTCTAGTGTGCATGAATCTGTGGGGCCTAGAAAATTGACTATGTGGTCTTGTGATAAGTTTACATAACTGTTATGTTTTAAAACAATTCAGTGATTCCAAATGTCTGCAATGGGATTAATTTAATGTAAGTTGACGTAGGTATTGTATCAGTAATATATCAATATATTATGTAATGTACAGTTGAGCCCAGATTTTATGAGGTCTCACAGTTCCTGAGAATGGCCTTGTAAAATCATATTAGACAAAGTTTGACCCTCCCCCTCTCCCCAAACCCAAAATTGTGTTAAAAGTGTGTTTTTCGTGTTAAGTCAGTATTCAGTAGTCTCTAGTGCAAAAATTACATATTTTAAAATGAAATATTAATTTATTTTGATAGATGGACATATTCTGAATAAAAGTATACCCCAGAACTGTATATATCACCATCACTTGTCCCAAAAAAACTTATAACATTGGGCTTAGAGTCATTTTTAGTGAGTGCAAATTCCATTTCAAGTTGCGTCTTATAGGGAAATCAGAGGATTTTTTATAAATATATATATTTATTTCAATATTCAGATGTCTTTGGAAAAGATAATTCCCCCAGGAAGTACTGTAAGACTACTTATTGACACCAAAAATTAAGTTTAAACAGAGCGCAGCGTAGTTTTCAGCAAGCTCTTCTCATACGAAAATTGGCAGCTTTATTAAAAATTCAGACATGGACAGAAGTATTCATAGTCACAAGTACTGTGGCTGTAACTTGCAGACACATGCTTGCAGTAACTCTGTTTCTACCTTCCCCCAGCTGGAATATCTTTTCCAATACAAAATAGAC
>NQII01000517.1:0-12279 GCA_002778355.1 Clitarchus hookeri | reverse complement strand
CCCCCCCCTCGTATTATGGTTCAAAGAGTATGTTGATTTGGGTTTGCAAAATAGATAATAAAATCCCTTGAATTACAGAAATTACAATAAAACAATTCCCTCATAAATTACATATTTAAATATGCGATACAAAACCCTGTAGGGTAAAACTTAACTTTATGAGCCCATATTAGCAGCCGTTCACCCCCTTAAAGAAGCAGAGGTCTGTTCTGATAAAGTCCCTCTCCATGTCTTCTCAATCACCTCAAAAACGGGGAACATCTGCCTTTTACTTCTTCAGTACCCTTTTCTGCAAAGTTTTCTAACATTCAGTTGCATAGTGTGCCCCATGGTGACGTCACAAGCTGATCACATCATGCCGCCAGTAGTTCTGGAGACACCCTGGGAAGGGGTGGGGGGGAGCAAAGTGGCAAACAAGCCCGGCAATGGGCCGGCGTGCCAGTATGACTATAGCCTGCCTGCCGGTTACCACTGCAGAGCAGACCATGCAGTCTGACTGGGACGCTCATGCCAAGGTAAGCCACATCCACATCGGCGATGATCATCCACGTTGCTCACCTAGTACCATCAGCATATGGCACGTGTATTCCCAGTATAGGTGCTTGGTGATAGATGTGCCACCATCACAGCACCAAGACAAAACATATATTTTATGTGCTCCAGGAACTGACAGACATAATTGCACCTCACAGATATGACTGCAATGCAGAATGTTGCAAAATTGCATGTCAATACTTTGGGGAAACATTCCTCGCATCTGGAGGATGAAAAAATGTTATATGAACGTAGGCCTGCAAACACTTTGTTTCTTTAACACAGCTCATAATACATAACGTACAGTGCATAGCCCGCAGGCTAGATCATCTTACTGTGGAATGCCATCACAACTGTAATTGGCAGCTCCATACCAACCCCAGAGGAACCCTGATTAGAATCCCCATGACTTTTATTTGTGGGGACATTTAAAGGCACTTGTGTATGCTACCTGAGTGCATGATGTTATATGTGATATGTGTAGTGTTGTGGTGTGGGGTGTCGTGTATCATGCAAACGAACGCTGCGATGGCATTCCACAGTAACATGATCCACCCTGCAGGTCAGACACTGTAGGTTATGTATTACGAGTTGTAGTAAAGAAACAAAGCGTTTGAGGACCTATGTTCATATCACAAATTTTCATCCTCCAGATGTGAGGAATGCTTTCCTGAAGTATTGACATGCAATTTTGTAACAATCTGTATATTAAAACAACATACAGCTGTATCATATTAGGTATAACATTCTACTTGAAATACAGAAAAAGTCTTTCTCATTGGTGGCATGTTAAGCCGGATTGACACACCAACATAAAATTAGATTTCCAAAACTAAACTAATGCTGTTTTCCTTTTCTCAGTGCTTTGTATGCCTGATTCTGTTATGACTGGCTGCTCTCAACCGTTTGGGCATGTAATACGCAACCTTACTTGTTGTTTCTTGTAACAGTATATACTTCAGTTGCAATTTACTGCAATCCATATATTTTATCGCTGCGGCTTAATAAACATTTTTAAAATCAATTTTCATTGCAGTTTACTAAATTTTTGCTGGAATTTTTCTTCTTTTCCTTTAATTTTTGTGAGTTTTTNAAAATCAATTTTCATTGCAGTTTACTAAATTTTTGCTGGAATTTTTCTTCTTTTCCTTTAATTTTTGTGAGTTTTTCTTCTTTTCCTTTAATTTTTGTGAGTTTTTTAATGGTTCTTTAGAAGTGCCTCGTAAAATTGTTGCCTTTANTTTTTCTTCTTTTCCTTTAATTTTTGTGAGTTTTTTAATGGTTCTTTAGAAGTGCCTCGTAAAATTGTTGCCTTTATTAAATCAGGTACTCGTAAAATCAAGGCCCGACTGTTCTTAACGTCAGAGAACTGCTTGAAAGATTTTACCAGTGTTCATAGCGTAATAATTTGGCACTGAAAAAAGTTAAAACCACTTTGCATACCTAATTACATATGTGTGGTGAAAGCTGATAGAAAATATCTTATGTTGCATATCATAGGTAAAAGAGTAAATGGTATCTTGTTATAAATTATTGGTAAAAATAAAAGTTTTATAATAAACTGAATGTGATGGTTATTGCTGTTTATATGAACTCGTATCCATTTTTTGCCAATACTGTGGAATCTCAATCTACTGTCACCTGATAAATGCAAGAGTTTGAATGACAGAGTAAGATGGTGCAGTGGTAAATCTTCACACATTTATTTGGGACGACTTTGGTTCAAATCCTGGTCTGGCGTTCCTGATTTGAGTTTTCCATTAGGTGAATGCTGGGATAATTCCTTACTGCAAGATAAGGCCAATTCTTCCTCGTTTCTGCTTCCCTGAGCAATGTGCACCATATCTAATGACCTTGCTGTATACGAAAAGTTAAGCCCTACCTAGGTATCGATATACTATCCCTTAAGAATGAGTTCTCACACCAAATAAAACAGTTATGTATTAAAAGGGTAAACATTTAGTATTTACCCATGACCATTTAAAACCTGTGTTAGTAGAATTGAAAAAAACATTTAGTTCAAATTAATTTTGCAGTTTTTATGTTTAAAATTGTGATCTTTTCATGAGCATATATATTATCTTTCATCGCAGAATATGTAATATTCTTTCTTAAACAAAAGAGTTTGGGGTTTTTGTTCTTTTTTTTTCTGGTACAGAATTTTTATTCTTGTTTCTTCCCCCACCCCTTCTCCTAGTAGAATCCCTGAGAAAACTTATGATATCCAGATGCTAGGCATTAATATTGACTTTGATTTTGACATTATGTTCATACCTCTGCAGTTGGGATCAGGATGGAGCTTCTGTAGGCCCTAAATTTTGTTAGTCAGTCTGTCTCTTTGGGTTGAAAATTGAGGGACAAGAGATATTAATCAATGAAAGAATGAAAAATGTTACTGCATAAATGTAAAACTATTTTGTCTCTTTCTACCCACAGATCAATTTGAATGATGAAGCAAATTTTCGTGGAGTTTAGTGCACACATGCTTTAAACATCTTGATTGTTGAACTACAATCCTTACTTACTGTGTTGGTACTGTACTTGAGCCAAAAAAAAATTATACGTACTATAATATTGCTGCTGTTTAACTGGCCCAGGTGTATATTCAAGCTTTCATATTGACATTTGGCAGTTTTTATTAAATTGTATGCAAATGAAACTCTTTTGCATCAAATATGAATTGTTTTACATTCATTTATGTAGTACGTATTTTGAAGTTCTACATGTTAAGTATGGTTATCAGGTTTAATCAGGTGAGAATCATTTACTGCTCTTTGTGGTTATGCATAACTTGTGGTGGAAGCAGTGTTGTTGGAAATGAACGTGTCTGCTGTATAATGGCACAGTGCCAACACTGTAATGCAGAATACATGGGCCTCACCACCAACGCACTCAGGCTGTGAATGAATAGCCACAGCTGGTCACATCCACAATCTACAAGTTTCAGCATATGCAGCATCGCACAACAGAGATTTCGACTCCTGCTACAGTACCATAGTTGTGAGAGCCCTACCACCTTCAAGCAGTAGCTCAGAACTCAGACGCTGGGAATTAGCTCATCAATTTATAACAAAATCCAGGCAGTCTCCAGGCCTCAATGTAAGAAAATCATAGCTCCAAAACCATACTCCACAACTGTACCGGCAAAATTTCAATTTTTCAACTGTACCCTAGTTTGCCACCTGGCTGCTAGGTTTACTACCAACAGCGCCCTTCAACTTGCTGCCTGATGAAGCTGGTTTAGCCAGCAAAACGTCACGACCATGCAACCGCCTGAAAAATGTGTTTTCCTTCTTTGTGTTTATGCCTGTTGACAAGTACTTCACTGTGAGTATGTTTTAAGTCACTATACTTTATCACCATGAAATTACCTTTTACACAGTTAAATTAGGGCAGTAATGCAGGAAAACACACAAATGCATCGGAGAAGTGGTTCCTTCCTGATGTGCGACATACCTATTGTGGATAATTTTTTGATTACAGTAGACCAGAATGGTGCGACAGATGTTATGAAGGGAAGAGAGAAGCCTCTTGTAGTTATTCATTGTAATTTCACCCACTTACACTCTTTATGTAAAATTCCAAATATATATTTGTTAGCTTGCTGCAATGTGAGAGAAGTGTGTGCAGTACTCTGGTTAGAAATCACCTCCCGGTAGTACAGTTGGTTGAGTGGAGTGGAGAGGTTTAGACGGCTCTTGGAAACTAGGTCTCGAGAGCCAATGAGGGTAAAACGAGGTACATTCGGTTGACTTTCTGTTTATATCATCATGGGTTGCCTCTGGCCCACTACAACTTTATCTANGTAAAACGAGGTACATTCGGTTGACTTTCTGTTTATATCATCATGGGTTGCCTCTGGCCCACTACAACTTTATCTAAGATTGGCTTTTGCTAATTCAGCAGAATTTTTCTTATATTTTGGAATTAGCATTATGTACATATCCTTGTTTCTAGGACAAAAAAAATTTTTTTTACACCTAAAATTGATAATTAAATAAAGCTCTTAAATACCAGCTGGGCAGGGAGAACCTTTTATGAAGCAAAACATGGAAGAAATTTTTATGCCATATTGAACACTGAAGAAAGAAATACTGGTAAGTTTTAATATGGTAATACCGGTTTGTAACTTAGGCGTATCTGTTNGTAAAACGAGGTACATTCGGTTGACTTTCTGTTTATATCATCATGGGTTGCCTCTGGCCCACTACAACTTTATCTATGATTGGCTTTTGCTAATCCTGCAGAATTTTTCTTATATTTTGGAATTGGCATTATGTACATATCCTTGTTTCTAGGACAAAAAATTTTTTTTTACACCTAAAATTGATAATTAAATAAAGCTCTTAAATACCAGCTGTGCAGGGAGAACATTTTATGAAGCAAAACATGGAAGAAATTTTTATGCCTTATTGAACACTGAAGAAAGAAATACTGGTAAGTTTTAATATGGTAATACCGGTTTGTAACCTAGGCGTATCTGTTTTAGTGAAGCACGGTTTTGTTAGTTGCAGTAGGGNTTTAGTGAAGCACGGTTTTGTTAGTTGCAGTAGGGTAAATGACTGAAGATGAAATGTTATGGCTGATATGGCTCCTTATGGTGAGACTGCTGTTATGTATATTCACTGCAAAGTGATAACACAGACTGGTTTGCACAATCCAAAAAAATTTCAATATTCACGCAGCTATCCCAAAGTCTATACACTGACTGTTAATCAGTAAATTTAAATTATGGATATAAATTTTTTACTCTAGAGTACACTTTGTTTAGAAAATAAAACTGTACGTTAAAGTTTTCATGTATGTTAGGAGTTTCCTTATAAGATTTGGATGTTTACAGTCTGTGTTACAATACCCCTCTCTTTTCCTTCAAACTTTTCCCTTAAGATTTGTACCAAGCAAGGTGGTACTGCGGTAAACCTTCTCNCCAAGCAAGGTGGTACGGCGGTAAACCTTCTGGCTCACATTCAAGAGGTCCTAGGTTCAATTCCTGGGCCAGCCATACTGATTTCAATCTTCCATGGTTTTGCAAAAAATAATTCTGGGCGGATGCTGGGATTGTTTCTTACTACAGGCCATGGCCGAGTCCTTCCTCGCTCTTGCCTCTTTGAACAACTTGCTCTGTCTCTGACTGACCTCGCCATCCACGAGATGTTAAGCTCTGTTTGTTTTACTTACCTGCTTTAAGTTTGTTATTATCTGGCTTTCCCTTGCTCTTAAGGGGCAGTAGTCCTTCCCGTGCCATTATAAGTGTTTTGCAAGGTTCTGGCGCCAGATCAGGTGAACTTTGCTTATTTATGCGTTGAGTATGTGGGGTGCAAGTGGCTTGTGTCTGCCATTTATATCAGTCTATCCCACTATACGTCCGTCCTACTTTTGGCTGTTTTGGTCAGGAGCATGGAGTGTCCACCCTCAGCCCTCTCCTGGAGGAAATGTGATCCCTCTATGAGAGAAAGTGATGCAGGTGTGGGATTTTGCATTGTAACCCCTGCCGTGATCTTAATGGAGTCACGTGGGCGACGTGGGCCATATGTGGATGTGTTGGAGAAATGTGATGCAGGATTGTTGAATTCCTTCCCCTATTATTTATGTGTTTGCTTGATAGTGCTGGCCACTCTTCACTCATTGTATGCCTACGTTAGTGGCAGTAGCAGTTGCTTTCAGCCAGGGGTCAGGGCAGGTGGTGCCGCTTGGCTGAGCTCAAGCGCTGCAACAGTGGTCTGTTGGTGCCTGTTGCACCCATGCAGCCACTTTGGTATCAATCTAGGTTCTACTGCGAGTGGTCATTTGTTTTCTGCCGGCCTTCGAGGTGGTTTCAAGATTGTGCCTTTATGAGCGGGACACTTAACAACAACTTGTAAATGCACCTAGTGTTCCCCCAGTTGAATCTTAGTGTCATGTTATTGGACGTGCATAAAGTTTGTGATGGTATGCACTGCTTACCACCAGCACTCCCTGCATGAACCATCCGTGTTCATCCGTGTGTTGCAGCCTGTTGTCCGTTGCCCACTCAGCACCAGTGAGGTACATTATTCCTCAACATTCACTAGTAGGGATGAGAGTTCATTGATGGGGCACTGTTTTGATGGGATCTTGGATCACAGATCTGCTTTTGATAGTGCCAATAATGAAGTGTATTTAGGTAGCCTGCCTCAAGGTGTAACCAATTTGGGCACCCAGTTCATCACCATTGATGACATCTGGCAGAGTTCTGCTTGGCATCTGAGGACTGTGTATCTCCATCTTTATTCACTCACTTCTCTGTAAATGAATATTTAGAACTCCATTATTAACCTCAACTCATTTGTGTTGTGAACACAGGATTTTTTTAAAAAATGTATTTTATTTATATGTACGCAATGTAAATTTTTGTATGTATGGTGTGATGAGTCACTGTCAACTTTATTTTAATATTTAACAATACTTTTATTAAACATTTCAAAAATTTAAGTACATATACGTGTTTGATCTGTGTATTCAGTATCCATAGTCCTGTTTAGTATGTTGTTATGCTTCACCGACCGAGTGTTGCTGTTTCTTCAGAGGTTAATTGGGTTGCATGAAAATGACTCCTAAAAATGTTTTATTTGGGCTTGTGCTGGGTGACCTGCTGTATATTGCTTATTTCCAGGAATCTACACTGCTTAGTCTTTTTTTTTCCGTTACTTGTATAGTTTTTTGTGATGTGTGCTGTAATTAGTGTACAGATTGTAACAAAAATACATGTTTAAACTTTGGGGAACCATTCCTGGAATAATGCTTTTTCTTGCTACGCTCTTTTGTTCAACTGTTAACATTGTATAGCATATGGGTTTGGTTGTTTTTGTGTTGAATGCCTTTATATGGGAAATATACAGAAAAAAAGTATTTTACAAAAAGGAAGGTAGGATATCCAAGGAAAATCTGCAGGTATCAACATGAGAAATTCTAAGCAGTGCTAAACAAAAGCATTTGCATTCATTATAACAGTTCTGATTCGGGGCTGTCGCTGCAAGGTAGCCGTAATGGCATTCCACACAAAAGTAACCCAGTTCGTATGCCATGCAATGTAAATAGAGTTGGGGAAGGGTTATTTTGAGCAGGAAAACCTTATACAACATGTTTTCAGTCTCCATATGTCTTGGCATGAAGTATACCTGTTCCACCGGTTTAATATGTGGATTTATACAATGCACAAAGTGTAACAAAACAACAAAAACTGTGTGTAGGGGCAGTATAAAAAAGGATACTGTTTTTTTAGAATAAAGTAAGACCTATTTTCTTAAGGCGATTCCCAAGGCTGTACATATCCTCATAGGTGGAGCTAAGCAACTTATTTATTGCACAAATTACAGAAAGTTTCAAACTAACACTGAGCATCAGGATTATTTGTACTGGAATGAAAATCTGTTATCATTGCGAAACCTGGTTGTGTCACACTCATTGCCATAAAAATTTGAACGCCTTGTAAAATATAATTGGATAACTAAAAGTTTGTAAATAAGCATTGGTGCATCATATGCAAATAGTGTTGTACTGTGGTGCATGTACATATGTTCTATAAAGGTGCTACCATAGTTCATATGCATATAGTAAGCGTTCAGTAAAATATGAGTGATATGTGCATGATACTTGCCATGAGTGATATGTGCATGAGTTAATAATGAGTGATAGGTATGCCAGGAAGACACGAGGAAGCTGTATGTACAACAGTGTTTGAGAGAGGCTGGATAATAGTGCTGCAAGAGGCAGGGTGAATGACATGCTGAGTTGCCCATTCGTGCTAATTGAATTCTACAGTCAGATTNCAATAGTGCTGCAAGAGGCAGGGTGAATGACATGCTGAGTTGCCCATTCGTGCTAATTGAATTCTACAGTCAGATTGTGTGGAAGTAATGTACATGTGAAGGTACCGCTACAAGGACTGTTTCTGGACGGTCTTAATTTGTAGTGGTGTCATCAAAAGGAAACCTGGAATGCTACATATTGTCTTCAGTGATGAACCATCCTTTTCTTTGGAATGGTTGCCCATATTTCTAAATTCTGAGGACTGCATGCGAGTGCTACAATTCCGGTCTTATTTTTTATAGGGTCTTCATGGTAAACTGAATGCTTTCGAAAGTCCTGCCCAAGATCTGTCATTGTTAATCTTATACTTTTAATTAAATTTTAAGAGATAGGACTACTTTCCCCCTATTGTTCCCAATTTTACCAGGTGCGTGCCAGTCAGTGACATTTTTCATGGGTTGATTTCAAAAGTGTTCAATTAACAGTGAACAACGTATAGTGGTATATGTCCTCTGCTAACGGCGTGATGGTATGGGGAACCTTCGCACATGATCGTCATCCACTATTGGTAGTGATAACAAAGGTTGTTGAATGCACAGTTGTACGTTGACATCTACCATGTGCTACTTTTCCCGTTTGAGTGCCCAAGAGCCATCTTCCAGCAAGAAAATGCCCATTCATGTGTAACTGGTTTTCCAAGTGGGTATGTCATGTTTTAGTGCTTCTGTGGTGTTCCTGGTCCCCTGATATGTCACTCGTTAAATCTTTTTCAAACTATATTTTATGTGAGCTTCGTCTGTGTTGAAGTGTCCACAATTTGGAACATAATTGGCAACAATTGAGGTCACATCTGCTACAGGATAACATAAAATGTTTGTCTGAATTCNCCACAATTTGGAACATAATTGGCAACAATTGAGGTCACATCTGCTACAGGATAACATAAAATGTTTGTCTGAATTCTTTGCCAGATTGAATTGATGTATGTAGACATGAGCCATTCAAGTGAGATATAAAAGGTAACCTTCTGTGCCACAGATGGGCGAAACATTGTCCAAATGCAGTGATTTAATCATTTGATGTGATGACTACGGTTTGCCTATTTTGTCTGTACCATCATGTTAATTTTGTTTGAAACCACCAGTTCCTTCCTAGTTAGCAAATTTTTACGGTAGTGAGTGTATTATGAGGAAATTATGGATGTTTCTACCCATATGTTGCATTAATCTGTGGGGTGTAAAAGTATTTCTTTTTCAAGGCACATGCCGTGATGGTGACCTGGTTGCTCTGTCGCTGTGCGTGTAATCTTATGGGAGGTGTCATTCTAGAGGTTTTAGTCACTTCTGTCGCCGGTTAGTCACTGAGAGTAGTGTTTTTATATTGTGGCGTAAAAGTCGTTAAGTGTGTATTCAGGTGCAGTCTGTCATACTAGCAACCTGCAGGCTTATTCTGTACCACAAACGCTACGTTGCTTTTGAAGCTATTTACTTTACTTCTAATCTGGAGATAGCGTTTTGTTCCTCACGAGCGATTCTGTATGCACAAGTTTGCTTCCGACTGTAAAATTTGTTTCTGTGCAAAACCATTGCATCAAGGAAATAACTTCACAGTGTTTTGCTTCGACTGTAGCCGTAGGTTGGCTGCCCTTTTCTCGCAAAATATCTCGTTTCACAATGGAAGCGAGAAAATTAGTGCCGCTTAAGTTTGCTCCTTTGTATGTTTATCTCTCTGCAATATTTTTTTTATCAAAAAAATTTTACATTGATTGGTGTGTTTTGTAAACAATGAAATATATTGAAGTATGAAATGTTAGCAAAAATGTGCAGTAAAACAGATTAAACAATAGAATTGCACTAAGTACTTAAGCATTAATTCATAACATCCTTTCAATTGCCACAGACATTCAATATTACATTCATATTTTTTGAGTTTATTTAAGACATTAATATGTTTCACAGTAGAAATAGTCTTTTGGGTAACGATTGTAGATTTGTAGTTGTAGAATACTGTGATTTAGGCTAACAATTTAATAATCCCACTATACAATTGCAGTTTTAATTACAGCACATGTGTTTTGCTTTCTGCTGGAAAATCCATTTTAGCAATCATTAGTTTACTGCAGAAAATTATGCTTAAATTAGTTTTAAATTTGTGGCATGATTAACTGTTTTTCAAACCACGGACACAAGTTTTATTCTAAACCCGGTCGATTCACAAAAATGGCCAAAGTTAATTTTGACATATGACTATAGTGTTGGACACACTAAAAATTTATTGAATAGCTTGCAGTCTTGGAACTTGTTCATAATTATTTTGCATACATTGCCATTTAAATTTTTGCGAATAAATAATTTTTTTTTTTGATGTGCTAATGTTTCTTCCTTATTTACCTTGATTTCATGTCACGTTAAAAAAAAAGTAGCGCTACCCTTTTTCGTGAAGCAATTTTGTCAGATTCCATGTTTTTATTTAAGAACATTTAACATTTGTTTTCATGAATGGTTTTAGGNAAGTAGCGCTACCCTTTTTCGTGAAGCAATTTTGTCAGATTCCATGTTTTTATTTAAGAACATTTAACATTTGTTTTCATGAATGGTTTTAGGCTTCAAAATGTGGAGACCATATTCTCAGACACACTACGTCAAGAAACTGTATCATGTTTTGTACGTAATATGTTGTAACGTTCCACCTCGTTACCTGGCCGATGTTTATTATATTACAGCCTCACAGTTGGGCGCCATCTTGTAACGTTGCGGAAGTATTACCCTGCCGAATGTTTACGTTGCCACAGCTTGCTCATNGTTTTTTTTTTTTTTTTTTCCCCATTACTTGGATTTATTTTTATGTGATGTGTGCTGTAATTAGTGTACAGATTGTAACAAAAAGACATGTTTAAACTTTGGGGAACCATTACTGGAATAATGCTTTTTCTTGCTACGCTCTTTTGTTCAACTGTTAACATTGTATAGTATATGGGTTTGGTTGTTTTTGTGTTGAATGCTATTATAGCTATGGGAAATATACAGAAAAAAAAGTACTTTACAAAAAGGAAGATAGGATATCCAAGGAAAATCTGCTGGTATCAACATGAGAAATTCTAACCAATGCTAAACAAAAGCATTTGCATTCATTATAACAGTTCTGATTCGGAGCTGTCACCGCAAGGTAGCCGTAATGGCATCCCACACAAAAGTAACCCAGTTCTTATGCCATGCAATGTAAATAGAGTTGGGGAAGGGTTATTTTAAGCAGGAAATCCTTATACAACATGTTTTCAGTCTCCATATGTCTTGGCATGAAGTATACCTGTTCCACAGGTTTAATATGTGGATATATACAATGCACAAAGTGTAACAAAACAACAAAAACTGTGTGTAGGTGCAGTATAAAAAAGGATACTGTTTTTTGAGAATATAAGCAAGACCTATTTTCTTTAGGCGATTCCCAAGGCTGTACATATCCTCATAGGTGGAGTTAACCAACTTATTTATTACACAAATTACAGAAAGTTTCAAATTAACACTGAGCATCAGGATTATTTGTACTGGAATGAAAATCTGTAACCATTGCGAAACCTGGTTGTGTCACACTCATTGCCATAAAAATTTGAACACAGTGTAAAATATAATTTNCCATAAAAATTTGAACACAGTGTAAAATATAATTTGATAACTAAAAGTTTGTAAATAAGCATTGGTGCATCATATGCAAATAGTGTTGTGCTGTGGTGCATGTACATATGTTCTATAAAGGTGCTACCATAGTTCATATGCATATAGTAAGTCTTCAGTAAAATATGAGTGATATGTGCATGATATTTTTCATGAGTTAATAATGAGTGGTAGGTATGCCAGGAAGACACGAGGAAGCTGTATGTACAACAGTGTTTGAGAGAGGCTGGACAATAGTGCTGCAAGAGGCAGGGTGAATGACATGCTGAGTTGCCCATTCGTGCTAATTGAATTCTACAGTCAGATT
>NQII01000516.1:798210-831310 GCA_002778355.1 Clitarchus hookeri | reverse complement strand
ATATATAGCTTGAAAGTAACTTGTAAGTATTCATATATATTACTTGTAAGTAACTTGTAAGTATTCGTATATATATCTTGAAAGTAGCTTGTAAGTATTCGTATAAATAACTAGTAAGTAACTTGTAAGTATTCGTATATATAACTTGAAAGTAACTTGTAAGTATTCGTATATATAACTTGTAAGTAACTTGTAAGTATTCATATTTAATAACATGTAAGTAACTTGTAAGTATTCATATATATAACTTGTAAGTAACTTGTAAGTATTCATATATGTAACTTGTAAGTAACTTGTAAGTATTCGTTTATATCATTTGTAAGTAACTTGTAAGTATTCATATATATAACTTGTAAGTAACTTGTAAGTATAATTATATGTAACTTGTAATTAACTTGTAAGTATTCGTATATATCACTTATAAGTAACTTGTAAGTATTCATATTTATAACTTGTAAGTAACTTGTAAGTATTCATATTTAATAACATGTAAGTAACTTGTAAGTATTCATATATATAACTTGTAAGTAACTTGTAAGTATTCATATATATAACTTGTAAGTAAATTGTAAATATTCGTATATATAACTTGTAAGTAACTTGTAAGTATTCATATATATCACTTATAAGTAACTTGTAAGTATTCATATATATAACTTGTAAGTAACTTGTAAGTATTCATATATATAACTTGTAAGCATTCATGGGTTCATGTATAACTTTTTAAGAATTCATGGGTTAGGCGGTGCCAACGAGTAAGTATCTTGCTAATGCCGCCTTAATGGTGTACAAACCAAAATATATTATACTTGGATTATATTTATAAGTTTCACAAGTTACATTAGGTTTAAGGTGCCATCCCGTCCTCCCATTTACCATCTGCATGACATATCCAATCAGACGGACCCCGGACTTGGAACCGGCAGTACGCTATTACTAAAACACTAATAATACATAAATATAAATGTATATATATATATATATATATATTTGTAGTATCATAGATATAGCGAAAAGGTTGGTTGCGGAGCAGCAAGGGGGAAAATAATGAAGCTAGCGCTTCGAAAGCCGGGGAAACATAAAAAAATATACAGATGGGACACTACAGTATGATACCGGTGACACGGGTGTGATGCCAGCACACACAGTGCGATGGAGGGTTAAATGAACACTTATACGACTATAACAGTAGTAGTAGTAGGGGTGTAAACCATACACATGACAAAGTAGAATGTTATAATCTAGCACATAAGCTTGACAAGCCGATGATGACTCTACACATGAATACAGGGGGTAATTGAAACATACAAAAGAAAGATTCGCAATATGCACTGAAAACGTACAGCTATTAGCATTTGTGAAAAGAAAGGAAACGCATGAATGGCATTCCTGGCAATAATACTTGTTTCGTGTGCTCCAGTATGCCTCAGTAAAAAAAAACATGTACAGGACGTGCTGGTAACATGCCTGGCAAAACTACTTACATGCTACCACCCAGTATACCTGGCAAGTAGAAGATTGCAACACTTGCGTTAGCTATAGTACACTGAATCAGACTGCACGGGCCAATATTAGTATATCTGACAAGCCCTCCAGGATAGAATGTGCTCCGGTTTACAGCAGAAATAAAAACCTATAATCTACCTGAAAATGTTAGGAACTTGCCTCTTGAACGAGCTACAGTAGACTATCAGCCAGCATGCCTGACAAGCCTGCAACACACTTGCATGTGATACAGCATGCTTATCGAGAAATATGACTACCAAAACCCTCGGCCATGCACCTGACAGGCGGAATACGAAGACGTTTGTACGTGCTAAAGTACATGCCAGGAGAATAAGCACTCTCTCTGGCGAAACAGAGCTGTTTTTCTTATTAGGCCAGATGGCCATAGGGGACAGTATGCATGTCATCATCTATGACTTTCCGCTTATCGTCCATCCACAAAAGTGCCAGTTTGGTTGATTGCTCTGTGTAAGCTGTGTGATGGTACGTCCTAATACCTGCTACCTGTAATCTCATGCTGCGCTGGGCCGAAAGGATGCGCCGATAATCGTCGAACGTTATCGTCTTTTCAACTACGCACCCTTGTATCCCCTTCGCGCGTTTCCCTACCGTATTCAGGCAGTGGTACGCATACAGTTTCGCCCTCAACCCGACAAACTCAACCATTTCGTTACTCGCACATTCATCCTTGAACTTCCCAATCTTATTAGAATTTGTAGGTGAGTAACAAAGATGAATGGTCGGGTACGCGCAGGTGTCGAACTCCGACATGAGCGTCGGGTTAATGGCGAGTTCACTGTAGAAATCAGGGCTGGCAGTCTCTATTACAAAGCTATCAGTATCCATGCAAAGAAGGCTTACCCTGCCCCCACACAACGCTCGCATTGCATCGTAGTAAAATTTTAACATGAGTGTTTTTGACAGGTCAAGTACGGCAAACCCAGCATATATGGGCTTGTCAAACACAATGCTCTCTTGGCATAATTTGACTAGGGACTATGTCTCATCGTAAATAGTCCTGCATTTAAATGCAGGTTTTGCGATGAGCTTCTTTGCCTGAACTTTCCTACACACGAGATCCATATGCTGTCGTTTGCGCTTATTTTCCATAAGTTTGCCGTACGTTGCGTTATTCATTAATTTGTGAAGGCCCTTCTCGAAAGTGTTTGTGGCAGCCTGACGTTTCTCCGTATTTAAATCTATATAGGGCTTAAGCATTGGTTCTGCAGAAATTGAAGGACTCTGTGAACAGCCTTCAGCCGTAACCCATGACCCAATGCTTTCTTCAAAGTAATATAATGTACGATAAAATGAAGCTTACTCTCCAGTGTCGTCATGAGTTTCGTTTGTTTGGACCCCGGAGGACACTCATTCTCTGGCAATAATTAGAGATGCATATGCTCTTCGGGAAGAGCGCAAGTGTATTATACGTCTACCTCCAGTATGTAGCCGACATATACATCGTCCGGCATGCTCATCACATCGATGTTCATGAACATCTTGTTCAATCTAATTCCGCCTGCATCTTGCGCAACATTGCATCAAACGAGAACCCGGGCGCGCTGACATAGCACACACAGTCGAGACTGTATGTGCGTAGACAGAACCCCTGGAAATTCTCGAAGACGTTGCACAGAATCAACACGCCCGTCTTCATGTAGAGCTAGGAATAGTCCTGCAGGGAACGACATCCTAACACAGACCAGACGGTTTGTGCCTGCTGGAAGTCCTCGGCACTGACATTCCCCCCCAGTAAGCCGATTGTAGAATGACTCTATAGCTGGTAATTGAGGTTCGGTGAGCTTCTCCCACGAGATTACATAATCTTAGGGGAAGACGCCTTTCCAGGTTACCAGCTATAGCTCGTGCTCTACCGTGAAGAAACGATACATTGTATGGAATTCACCGGACGGCAGATTCTTAGCAAGTGTTGCCAGGCTGGCAGACAGGAACCTATATGTATCAATAAACTGTATAGTGGACTTGTCGCCCAAACTCTTACTGAAGGTGATGAGATTGTCCTCGCTATGCGGAATAATTAATATTTCCTCGGTATCGTATCAGAGCTGCTTAATTATGAAATTGGCATCATACGTTAAGTTGTGGAAGAGGATCGGCAGTCTCTGGGGTGACGACGAAGCTTGTCGCAGTTATTACA
The DNA here is from genome assembly GCA_002778355.1 of Clitarchus hookeri. NCBI lineage: Eukaryota > Metazoa > Arthropoda > Insecta > Phasmatodea > Phasmatidae > Clitarchus > Clitarchus hookeri. Next base: position 827,646 of record NQII01000516.1, on the reverse strand, counting down.
TGATGCCCCAATAAAACTGATGTTAAAATGATCATGGTCATGCACCGTTTGGTTGTTGTCGGTGAACATGCCAGAACAGTGGCAGCAGGTAGTGACTAAAGCATAGTCGGCCTGTTCCGCATGCATTAGTGGGCACATAGGTTCAGACTTTCTATATATGTCTTTAATCCAGTGCCCTATCTTAACCACCTCTTCCATAAAATGTTTCGACGCACCTTCGCCCGTGTAAACAGTTACACCTGGGGTTAGGCTGGTTGTCTTATAGGCAGGGATTATTTAATTATCCACCTTAGCGTATATGCCATATGAATAGGGCTTCGCCGGCCGGGAGGTTGACGTGGCAGCATCAGTACACTTTGCGACATGCGCACGAAGCCTAACGGTTCTGGTCAACTGCCGACCGCAAGTCCCACATGACCTTGAAGGGCATCTGTAATTCATACATTTTACGGCACGGAATTTGTCACGTGTATTGGTGGTTTTACCTGAATCCACTAACTAACTGTTTAACCCGCATCCTTGAACTCCTGGCACACTCTAGTCCATGGTAACCTGTTCAACTCCCAGTGCTTCAATAACTTCGCAGTTGGAATGCCCCTTATGTTCGCCCCCAACGATCTGGCCTGGATTTAAATGCGCTGAGAACACATATTTTCCCATTCTGTAGTCGACTATTACTCAGGTGGCCAGTATAAGGTAAGATGACATCCCAGTTATGTGAAGCTGGGCACTATTCTATCTTATGAGCCGAACACAGAGGCATTTCACCACCATTGCAGGTGTCTCTCATTAAAATCCTCATGTGTTTTTACTGTATACCTGAATTAAATATTATTTAAAGTAATTAAGCATTTTATTGTGTGCTTCTGAAGCTCTTACTCTGTTTATTAAAGGATGCTACTAGCTTCCTCTAAAAATACTTTTTGTTCATGCAAGACTGGCGTGAATCCCATTATCACCAGACTTTAGCTGTCTTTGGGACTTCTCGTGTACTTCCGGAAAGTGAAGGAGAACAACGTCGTGGGCACAGAGCATTTGCACTTCTAAGCTTTGGTTGGAAACACATCTTGTACCTATTATGAGATGTTGTAATAGGCAACTATGAGTTACAGTGTTTGGATTAAAAATCCCTCACTTTAGAAATTATATTAGTAACCAGAGAATATTAAAGAAATCATTATTTTTTATAAAATATTAAGATTTTGTTAGGAAACCAAATATTCTCAGAACAATTTATATGAGCCACCACTGACATTATTGGTTTTTGTATGCTATAATAATCATTCTTCATTTGTTTGCTGTAGGTTTTCCTATAACTAACACTTACATGCAAAAATATGTCATTTGGAATAATTCTTATTTATTTATTAAAACTAGGGTATGAAGACGTTTTCTGTGGTTTTTATTTCGTTTGTCTTGGGTTGCTAGTTTTTTAAATTCTGAATAGAACCATTATTTTTATCAGGGTACTATGTGTTATGTATAATTATGACTAATACTATTTTCTGTAATTTGTAACGATGGCCTGTAACTGAGGGTGACTGGAGATGGTTTGATAACGCGGATAAGATTGAAGTCGATAATGTTGACGAGGATGATGTGGTTGTAGTTGATGATGCAGAAGATCCTCTTTTTTATGGTTCTATTATGATGTGGACTGTGTGAACTGGATCAAGATGATGGAATAAGAATGATATGGTGCATGAAAACAGAGTGGATGAAGGTGTTAATCAGGTTATTGATGTGAATTAGCCTGATTGGTTGAAAATAATGGTGGGAGTGAGTTTGATTGTATGGATAACGAATGTTAGTGATTTGGACGAAGCAGATAATGTAGATGAGGCTAATTGTGTGAATGAAGTTGATAGTTTGGATAAGGTTAATAATATGGATAAGGGCAATGGTGAGTTTGATGTTCTATGGGGATCATAATGCTTAAATAGGCGAGAATTATTATGTCGGTGAGGACTATATGAATTAAAATTATGATGTGAATGCGAATTATGGCTTGGGCGAGGATGATGCGGGGGAGAATGATAAGGTGGATGTCGATGGCAGCGATGGTCTACCACTCATTCCTGAGCAGCGTAACACTCATCAGCAACTCTGCAGTAACGCACAGTGTGGCGACTCAAGATACTCTTGATAGAATAATTCTTTGTCGGATTTATCACGCTGGTGAAAGGATAACAAATCGCTCAGTAATTAGCTAGGGAAGTAAAATTCCTATGTCTGAGACATCCTTAGCCTACAAGGTTGACATTGTAACTAGTAAGCCTGAAAGTAAAACACAAGTATATGGCACACTTGCCAGTATATTTGGTAATTTTTTGCAATACTAGGAGTCATAGTCATTGTTGTTATAATATAAGTTTGCTTTAAATCATGCAAAAGTGTGAACACGTTACTATTGTAATGAAACACCCACGGCTGAGGACTTCTGTTCTATTGCAGGCCTAGGTATGTGGAATTAATTTGACAGACAATACCATGTGGGGAGTACGATGGATATTGCCTTGGTGTGGAGATTTTTTGGGGGTTTTTCCTTTTCCTCCCTCATTCTGCTGCTGCTCCGTGCCCTTCTAATAACTCCCCTTAACCATTCTTCGCTCTGGCAGGAACGTCTCCTCTGCCGACCCCGCCAGAGTGCGGCGATAATTAAAAAAAAAAGTACAGAAATTATTAATACGGATCACTATGGATTTATTACGTTTCAAGTGTAGGAAATAATAAATCAATCTGAAATTTCTTTCTCCATGTTACAGTGATAGAGAATCACTTCTACCTTATATGTAGCTTACAACTATGACAATTTAACACCATTAATCTCACCACTTTCTTCTTGAGGAAATAGTTTTTTTTCTGCACTTGTTATACTGCAGCACTTTTAAAACAGCTTAGTTTAACAGCCCCTGCAGCAAGATACTTGTGATATCACTCCCATTACTAATTAATTACAGGAAATACACAAACTTGTTAAGACGAGTACCAGAATGCATTTTTATTAAAAAAATTATACCAAATATTTATATTCTGTTTTGCTCATAAGAAAGAAAATATGTAAGTAGTTATAAATGGTACGTACTGCTGCAACTGGCTCCCTGGTTGGGATAAGGGAATAAGTTGCGGCTATCTTGGATGATGTTATGAGACAACCTCCTGCTTTTCATACCTTTCCGATGTCGGTCATTATCCCAGCCAGTACTTCCCATCCCATTCACTCATTCCTTGCAGGTAGTAGCCATATTAGTCCCTTCTCCATGATCTTGCATGCAAAACGAGGGGGTTTTCTCTTCGCCTTCCGGAATTCGATTAAATTGTTTGTTAATGCTCTGGCACTCCTTAATTATTTTCTCATGCTCGCAAATTCATTCCTTTCTGTCACCATCTTGTTCCCTACTTCATGCTCTTGCANCTCCTTAATTATTTTCTCATGCTCGCAAATTCATTCCTTTCTGTCACCATCTTGTTCCCTACTTCATGCTCTTGCATTCCAAGTGAGGGGATTTTCCTAGTCTTCTCGAATTCGAATAAATTCTTTGTTCATGCTCGTGCATTCCCATTATTTTACTTCAAGCTCTCTCATTCTCACTTTTACTCTCTTGCATTTCATCCCTTGGTTTTCTCATATTACTTCTGGGCTCCTTTATTTTCGCTCTTTCATCCTACCGCTTGATTTTTTTTTTCATATTTCTTCCATTTGCCTTTTTTTCTTTCTCGTCTTTGTGTTTTCCTTCCACGCCAGCCGCCAGTTGACTGCCGTAGATTACCAACTTTTATTCACGCGCCCGCCACCAGAGTGTGTGAAGTTCTGCAGTTCACAGCCAGGAGCGCTGGTATTGATGCGCACATTTTGCGCTATAGTTCAATCCTTGCCTGCAAGCGTACGCTAAAATCAGGGGAATCTAGTTCAAACAGTAGGTATTTTTAGTTGTTTTTGAACTCAAAAAATGAAGTTAGTGTACGGAATCATTCCGGCCGCCCTTGGGTCGCCAGTTCGACGCCTTAACCACACGACTGTCATTGCATGAGATTTTTTAGAAAATGAAATACGTACATACGCACACTGGCCTACACACCAGACAGACAATTAAGTTGTATTTAAAAAAATTAAGACTACATGGCTACGAGCAGAAATATAGTGAAAACTTACATTATCATTCCGAAAATAGTTAAATACATATATACAATTGCAGCTCTTATAATTGTAACAGATATTTACGAAAATGAATAGCGCAAAAATAATACTGTCAGTCTACTGGATTTTCGGAGAGGATATGAGTACTTATACACACACTTGACAGACAATATATGTTTAATAGCGAGAAAAATCTACATTTTACTCTTTTCAGAAGAAAATACTTAAATTATCATTCAGAAAATAAATAAATTCATGTTAATGCACTTCCTATATTTGTAACGAGATATTTAGAAAAATTTAAAGCACGACCAAATACTGCCAATCTACCCTGTACTGCGCCTGCACAATCATAAGAATAAAACAAATATACCTACATATTTAGATTTTAAGATGTTAACCCAAAGCGAAACGAACTATACATCTATCGCGGGCACACCAAAGCCAGCACAGTGTGGAACGCCATATACACACACTATCTTACTGCGACCGGGCTGGCATTGAATCCAGCACATGCACGAGCGTGAGGGAAACAAATTTTCGTTCTGTAGCAACAAGTAGTAGAATAATTAGCCACTTACACAGCGGCAAGGTCGATTCACCCTTACAGTGTTGCCAACGCACTTCACGTCTGTATGGTATAACCGTGCGGGTGGTTCCCAGGCTTGGGCCGGGGGCAGTACACTACGGTAGCAAAAATGTAACTGGTGTTTCTTTAGACCCACACACAAACCCAATGCGAGAGTATAAGGAAACATGAGTGACATCGCAAGCATAGTGTACAGGCGGCCTACAATGCTAAAAAAGAACAACGACCTGGCTAAAAAAAAACAAAGCTGACAAAGGAACGCACAGACAGGCTACAGCAAAGGCGAAGGGTACAGTATAGATAGAGGAAGAGAAAAGGGTGGGGGACAGCACAATAACAAGCGAATAAAAGCAAGTACGATATGATCACTAGTTACCACAGTGCTAGGAATACAGTTTCATATTCGCAACCCTTGCATTAGTGCGTGCATGAATGACTGTCGAATGTCAAATAGTACACACATACACATATCGATACTAAACCTGACAAGATTAATTTATATCTTGCACGGGCTACAGCGTATTGCAATTCATCAACACTACGCTATAGAAAAAACAATACATACTGATAACATGCTTGACAAGATAAGTATATATATTGCATGTTTTCTAGCGTACAACCAACCAGCATACCTGACTAGATAAATATGACACTTGCATGGGTTACAGTATGTTGAACAAAACACTACCATAAACCACAGCATGCCTGACAAGATGTATGAATATTGCATGTGCTACAGTATATCACTAGAAAAAAGTACTCACAGCAGAACATACTGGTACCCTGCCTGACAAGATAAGAATACCTCTTGCGTGGACTATAGCATGCTACCAGCCAGCATAAATGGCAAGAAGAATATGGCCCTTGCATGTGCTACAGTATGCTATAAAGGACATATGGCTACTATCCCTCAACAGCACCCCTGTCAAAATGAATATTACTCTTGCATGTGCTCTAGTATACTGCTGGAAAAAACACACACAAATCAATCGTTGTGGGAGAGGGGAATGACAGCACTTCGGCTTCGACAAACCAGGGCGAGGAACTGCCTCCTACTATGCATCCCGACCCCATTCACTGTCCCGGGGACAGACACCTATATGATGATACACACCTGCCCTAGAGGTGCTTTATTTAGGTATAGTAAACATAGGGGCGTTATGAATGGCATCGTCCAGGATGTTAAGCCTGTCGTCCATCCACAAAACAGCTGTCTTGTTTGCTCATTCACTTTATACATCGTGATGGAGCAACCTAATGATATTGACCTGTACATGCATTACTTGCTGGTTCATTAGAATGTGTTTATAATCTTCTACAGTGATGGTATTCCATACAATGCTCTTCTGTATATATTTGCATGCATCTTTACCTTATCGTTACAGTGATAAGCATACAGCTTCGCTCTCAGTCTGACAAACACGAACATGTTGGCGCCTTCACACTCATCCTTGAATTTAACAAACACCCTTGCATTGGCGGGCGTGTAGTAACGATGAGTGGGAAGGTAGATGCTGGTGTTGAACTCGGCCATAAGTGCCGGGTCTGAGGCGAGGTTGCTGTAGAAGTCCGGCAGGCAATTTTCATTACAAAGGGGTCTGTATCTGTGTTTATAAGATTAACTTTACTGGCATACGGTGCCCTCATAACGTCTTAGTGGAAGCGGTACACAAGCATCTTCAAAAGGTCAAGTACAGGAAAGCCAGCATATATGGGCTTATCAAATACAATATTTTCATTGTCCAACTTTACCAGCGATAGAGTGTCATCATAAATAGTTCTGCATTTTATGGCTGGTTTCGCAATCTGTTTATTCATCCAAAGTTATCTGCAAACAAGATCCATACACTGACATTTACACCTTCTTTTCATAAGCTTGCCATACATTGCATTATTCATAAACTTGTAGAAGTCCTTCTCGAAGGAGTTCGTGGCTGCCTGGCATTTCGATCGGTTCAGTTCAATACACGACATTAGCCACGCCTTCTGATTGAATCGAAGGGTTACAATGTATTACCTTCGGCCTCAACCCATGACCCAATGCCTCTTAGAGGTGGTCATAGTGTACAATATATTTACACTTCGTCTCAAGGGTGGTCAAGAGTTTGGTCTGTTTGGACCCTGGACGACACTCGTCAACTGGCAGTAATGGAAGATCTTTATGATCCTCGTGGAGGGTGGTAGGGTGCTCTACATCCACCTCAAGTATGTAGCCAATATCTCCATCGTCCGGCATGGACATGACATCGATATAAGTGCCGGTCTGTTTAAAACCGCCTCATGGAAAAAGCAGGGAAATTGCCCATCCATACAAATTATTGGCATCTACATACTGAAGCTAGGTAGACGGCCTGCTGGCATTGTAACAGGCACAAACATTCTTGCTGTTTGCCACCACATGATGCTTAATGCACTGGGCCACCCCTCCATGGATACCAGCATCGATAGGTGGAAATCGTAGTCGGCGAGTAGCTCCAACTCCAGCTGTACCTTGTGTAATGTTGCGTCGAACGAGAATTCACTAGAATTCACATTTCGGACACAATCAAGATGGTATATGGTTAGACATAGCACCTGGAAATTCTCGAAGACATCACACGGAATCAAGACATCCATCTTTAGATATTGCTCAGAGTAATGGCTTAACAGGCAGTATCCGATCGTTGACCATACTCTGTGAGCATGATGGTAATCTTCTATACTGATATAGTATCCGGTGAGACAGATGAAAAACTCATCAGTGGTCGGCAGCTGTGGTTCGGCGAGCTTCCCCCAAAAGTCGACAACTCCCTAGATGGTAGGTGCTGTGAGAGTGTTGCGAGGCTGGCAGACATAGATCTAAACATATCGATAAACCATATCGTGAATTTGTTTCCTGGGTATCATAGACAAGCTGCTTAATAATACATTTTTCATCAAATCTCAAGTTACCGAAAATTATTGGCATTCTCTGGAGCAGCAGCAAAGTTTGTTTCAGTTATTTCATGTCAACTGTGACCTCAAGCATACTTGTAGTTTGTGTATGATTCACTCTCACCCCAGTGTACAAATTATTTGTTTCTATTTATGCCACTTGGTGTTTAATATATACACTGAAGAGCCAAAAAAACTGGTACACCTGCCTAATATCGTGTAGGGCCCCGCGAGCATGCAGAAGTGCCGCAAGACGACGCGGCATGGACTCGACTAATGTCTGAAGGTATGCTGGAGGAATTTCACACAATGAATCCTGCAGTGTAGTCCGCAAAATCAATATGAATGCGACACGGTGGAGATCTCTTCTGTACAGCACGTTGCAAGGCATTCCCAATATGCTAAATAATGTTCATATCTGGTGATTTTGGTGGCCAATGTAAGTTTCTGAAATCAGAAGAGCGTTTCTGGAGTCACTCTCTAGAAATCCTAGATGTTTGGTGTGTCGCATTCTCCTGCTAAAATTGTCCACATCCATCAGAATGCACAATGGACATGAATGGGTGCAGGTGATAGGACAGGACGCTTACGTATCTGTCACCTGTCATAGATGTATCTAGACGTATCAGGGGTCCCATTTCACGCCAACTGCACACGCCCCATTCCCTGACAGATCCTCCACCAGCTTGAACAGCCCCCGTGACATGTAGGGTCCATGAATTCATGAGGATGTCTTCATACTCATACACGTCCATCCGCCCGATACAATTGGAAACGAGACCCGGCAACATGTTTCCAGTCATTAACAGTCCAGTGGCGATGTTGGCGGTCCCAGGTGAGGCATAAAGCTTTCTCTCGTGCAGTCAACAACGGTACTCGAGTGGGCCTTCGGTTCTGAAAGCCCATATAAATGATGGTCCTTTGAATAGTTCGCACCCTTGCACTTGTTGATGCCCCAGCATTGAAATCTGCGCAAATTTGAGAGAGGGATGCAAGTCTGTCAGGTTTAATGATTCTCGTCAGTCGTCGTTTGTCCCGTTAGTTCACGATATATTTCCGTCCCTAGCGATTTCAAAGATTTTATGTCTTACCGGATTATCGATATTCACGGTACACTTGTGAAATGGTCGTATGCGAAAATCAAACTTTTATCGTTACTTCGGAGATGCTATGTCCCATCTCTCGTACCCTAACTATACAACCACGTTCAAACTCACTTAAATCTTGTTAACCTACCATTGCAGCAGAAGTAACAGATCTAGCAACTTTGCCAGACGCCTGTTGTCTTACATAGACGCTGCCGACCGCATAACGTTACCCTGATTGGTTCCATACCTCTGTAATTTGCATACGCACTCCTATACTAGTCTTTTTGGCACTCCAGTGTATATATACACAGAGGGAAAATATGATGATATAATAATCCCTCAGTTCATTTATATATCAATGTTACCTTTAATATAATGGCAACTGCGAATAATAAAAAAATATTTGTTGTATGTTTGTGGTACCTTCACTATACAGGTACACGATTTTCAGGTATGAGTTTTTGACACCTCACTACCCAACATTTAAAGAGTATGCACTGGAAATATTTGAGATATATATATTGATACAAATATTCATAAAAAAACATATATAAAAAAATATTTTTTCTCTCTGTCTTTCCTTTGCTTTACATGTAGTCTAGAAGGGCCATTAAGAGTTGCCGAAGTACAGCAATCCTCTCCAATATGGTTAAATTGGTCACATCAGGCAGGTTGGATGTACTCCTCAGCAGTGTCGCTGATGAGGACCTACAGCAGTCCTGGCAGGTGTAGACTGCTTCTCCTGCTGACATCTGCTGGCGGTCTGTTGTACCCTGCGTTGTGGTACCTCCGACTTGATTGCGTAGGTACCGACGCCCTCGCAGCTCGTTGGCATCTTGCGGTGGGGTTGACAGCCGGTAGCTGGAAGTAATCGCTGGTGATGTCGATGTTGGTGGTGGCATTGTTGGTGTGAACTGGAAGTTCTGCAGGCTTGTAGTCGGGGAGGTGTATTTGAATAGCATTATGTAGCATTGCATGCGTCAACACCTTGTGCTCACGGATTGGCCGAGACGTGTTTGTGCGCATGTGATGAACTACACACCACACAGCATCACACAATCAGTCATCTGCTGGCAGTGTTCGAACACAGTCAGATTGAGCGCTGGCAACCAATACGCATTGCCGTCACAATCTTCGCTGTACGTTCTCCGCTCTGTCACATATCCGATGTCGTATGTGATGATGCGGTTAATTGGCGCCACACTGATAAAGGTCGCCTCTGGGCGGAATTGTACGCACATCATTGCTAGATCACTGATGACAGCTGGCTGGATATGAACGCTATATACAGTTCTCTCTATTCACATGTGCGACGTCACAACCACCACCGTGCCACCAATACTACTTCAGAGCTATGGTCAGTAGCAGCAGAATGTGTGCAATAATGTCACAAATAGTTTACCAACACTCGCACTTGCTGTGACATGTCAGTTCTCCCTCGACCATCATGTTGTTTGTAGCTTCAGCATCCATGATGTACTACACAAACACACACATATATGCTAATTGTTCCTCTTTTTACTTCTACACACAGCATAACTTGGCCAAACAGGGTAGAATACATTCGCTTCCACAGTCTTCGAGCATGGTAGTATGTACGTGACTCTTCAGACCATCAACAGGATGTCCTAGTCTCTACATCGCATAGGACAATATCAACTTTCCTGTTCTCATGATACAGTTTGGTAATATCTTCAAATTCAGCGCATATTGTGAGAATGTGTCCATTTTTAGGTAGCTGACTGTTTGGTTGGAGATTAACAATGGCATATCGCTCGTACTTTTAGCAGGGTAAAATCTATGTGTGGAAATTATCTCATGAGTTGTGATATGCCAACATATGATTTTCGCCATCACATACCTGCTCATGTCCAAGCTCTGGTTTAAACACAACCCGATAAATTACCGCTCGTACAAGTTCACATTTTCTGTTAGAAATGGTACGGAGTCACATATGTCAAACGTATTGCACATGGCAGCGGCGACATCGGTTGTCTACTGAATGCTGCACTGCTGATGACTGCGGGCTGAATGTAACACTCGCCTTTTCTTATATTGTCGCTTTTTAAACTTCACATGTTAGCAATGAACGCATTGTCTTTCACGTATCTGTTCCACGCTTCTTGCAGTATGTGTTCTGATCGCCTGTACAGAATGCTGTCCAATCGGTAATTACATTACCACTATTCGTCGACACAGTTCATAAGCAATTGTCCATGTAAACCATAACAGACATATATTCTCTTCGCTTGCATTAGCTTTAATATCAGTGATGGTGCAAGGCAGCTTCATGCCTTGGCGTAGGATATACACCGGACACAAAAAAAACTGCATGGTATAGGGTGTATTTGTGCGGACTATCCAAGTGTTTTGAAGTGAACATGTCGGCAGCTGGTCGTAACATCACCGATATACTTGACCACGTCCAGCGNGACTATCCAAGTGTTTTGAAGTGAACATGTCGGCAGCTGGTCGTAACATCACCGATATACTTGACCACGTCCAGCGGGTTGAATGCCGTGTTCATGTTTGAAGTGCTACTGCGGTAAGAGAGAGAAATATTCTTCCACATTATGAAAACTCAAGAACATGCATCGTATTACCGTTGGCGATAGGCTTGATGCTAGGATAGATATGTACTGTAGTACTGTTATGCTGGCTCATGCCATCATCGGTGATAATTTCAGTGTATGGNTGATGCTAGGATAGATATGTACTGTAGTACTGTTATGCTGGCTCATGCCATCATCGGTGATAATTTCAGTGTATGGCGAAGGTAGACATACCCGAAGCTCGGCATTTAGCAGTCACATTATACACCTGCCATAAGTTGTCTCCGCCCTCTGGAAACCCGATGAAAGGTACAGCTTCCCGGCCACTAGGTCCAACAGTGCCCTATACTGAGCACAACCGTTCAGCTTTGCTATAAGCCTGTCCATAATGGTATTGAGTAGTGTAGTAGTTTTCCTCCTCGCAGGTTCACTATTTATATTGACTGATGTTCGGAAAAAAACTACAATACCCCTCACCACCATTGCGATGTACAATAAGCCACGTCCTTAGCAGCAGTGCATTCAAGCACAAAAATGGCCAGTCAGGTCTGCATGTATTTCACTCATGTTCGATTTTTCTTTCACATACCAAGCCTTTAATTTTCTTAAAGCAGGACAGTGATACTGTCTGCAGATCGTACTGTTTTACGTTCGCACTGCCATAGATTCTTAACAACCTCATCTGCTTCGTGCTGGCCAAGAACACCATTATCATCTGCTTCCATGGTAAACATTGAGGTACATAAATCACACACTTGATCATATTATGCATAGCCCTCGTCCCAATTGAGAATGTGCGTTCATCCAGCCATATCTTTGCCACCTTACTTTTCCTGTCGAGTAACGGCCATGGAAACAGGGGTATAAATATACTTGTTGCTATGCTGCTGTCTACAAATGCTATGCAGATACGTTTAATAATGAAACCATAACGTAACATGCAACCCTAAATGTTCACGAGCATTACGATGTTTGGGTGGTGAATGGACTATAGATGCAAATTACGTTAGTATTTTAACTACTCTATCGCGCACATTGTATGTGGCCAGTCTGCCGTGAATTATTAAAGCCTAGGCTTTAATGAAAGGCGGNCATTGTATGTGGCCAGTCTGCCGTGAATTATTAAAGCCTAGGCTTTAATGAAAGGCGGGAAATTCTCCGAGGTAGTCATTTCAATCCTGCAGTCGACTATGCCCGACTTTATTCTATAGTTATTTTAACTTACGCCAAAAACTAGCAGGGGAGCAGTGTTCATGAACTCGTTCGTTTCCAGTGCCGGTGACTGCGTTTTTCTATAGTAGGACCTCTGAAAGCTGGTTTATATTTGATACAGTACCATATACATAGTGTTTGTGAAACCAATTTTTAAAACCCCATATGGATAGTACTCAAAGTTGAGAAAAATTTTTACTCTCTTAATGTTTCTTGATCAAATTTCGAACAGTCCGCATTCATAGCATTCTGTTTGCCTTTCTGAAACGCAACTATTATATAGTGTGGTTTCTCGCCCGTAAAATTCCTTTTGACATTCCAATTTACGCTCACTGAGCATTGCATGATCGGGTACGTTTCTAAACTCCATGAACGAAATGCGATATCAACGTTTGTTCCTTTCCCTGAAAATTTCAAATATTTCGTATGCTTTGACATTTTTACCGGCATGTGGGGAAGCAGCCACGCGATAGTTTGTATCACCAGCGCTGTGGCTTCAGGTGCAGCAGCAGTATCCAGGACAGCAATTGCTTGCGTGTTGGCCATGAGAAAAACTAACTCCAGATTGAAATAAATAATTTAATGGTTGTAGTCTTTGGCGAACCTTAACAGCACGGCTATTGGAATACCTAATTCGAATTTGCCATTAGAATAGAAGGGAACCGTAAAGTTCTCTCCAATCCCTGATCCTGTCATTTTAGCTGCTGGCAGTTGGTTATGTGTCAGTGAGATAAAGTTCTTTGTGGTGGTCATGATCCCAACATCTCTCGTAGCATCCTCTTTACATCAGTTCAACTCATACGTGAATCGACTTGTCATGTGTAGCATACCCTTTCTAATGTTTTTCGTTGTCATGGGTAGGGCATTGCCCATCTTCGTTAACGTTTCCCGGAACCTCAAATCTGAATTACACAGTGGAAAGTATATATCTTCGTTTTTTACTGGGATCCGAACCTCGGACGAGGGTATGTACAAACCTGGCAGATAGGGAGTGTGCGTGTGGATTTCCACCATAGTGATCGCGTTTTCAATGCCCGCTGGCTAGGCCACGTTTAATAGTTCCACGTCCATACGTACTGTTCATCATAGACCCAATCTTCTAATGAAATAAATGTTTTCAGATTTTAGCGCTCTGCATGCTCCTCTCGTACTGACTTCCGGTTATGTACAATAAGTCGCTTTGTTACCTTTGTACATGTTCGCGTAAATTTCAGACCCATCTTTCCTTAAATGTAAGCGTACTGTTATTTCCTCGCCTCGGAAATTAATCAAATGATTGTTTTGGTCTACTATAGACACTATAAATTCCTGTACATTCTTCATAATGTCCGGAACGTAAATGGGTGTCTTCGGTAATTTCACTAACTTAAAGCCGGGTTGTACCATCGCGGAAAATTCGTGTAGTGTCTGGCTAGGCTTACCGTTGAGGTATGATCTGGTAACCAAATTGCATTTTATTTTTATAAAGTTAATGAGGAAGATTTTTACCGGCAGGATAGATTGGTGTGTTTTATTCGCTTAGTATTTTCGTTCTCAAATCCAAGCATTGCAGCGCGTCTATCGCTTCGCATGAAGTCTATCTGTGCACTGCAATACATCTTGCTGTGTAGCGTATTTTCATTACCTCGTCACATCAGCGTCACATCCTACCCCAGCTCATGCTTAAGGTACTGGTCCATATCTTCAATACCATACAAACCTGTGAGTATACATACCTCTCCTCTCTTAATGCCCGACTCCTTGACCAAACGAAATATGCAATTATGTCCATCTATGTTCGGTACAGAGAACTTCGTTTGAAAATCTATTATTGGAATGGACCACACACCGTCGAGATTGCGTGGGGGAAAGTTCACAGGATACAAATTCCGAGCTATTGCCTGACATGATGAAGGTTACAGATATGACTGATGCTTACACATGGTGCATTCTACTTAAGTTTATAATCTTCCATGAAAGGAAGTGCAGACACAGTTGGTCACAGTTCCATTCTCGAGGCAGTTGCTCAGCCTCATAGATGTAGTGTAATGTCACGGCTCTCAAATACTTTTTCATTTCTGGTGGGGCCCTTAAATTGTAATGGCTGTCAAAGTAATATACCACATCGCTGTGCTTTTTATATACAGTCGAATGCCTTCCTTGCCCAAGGATGGTTACTACGTATACTAAACTGCACTCCACCTGCTTCGCGCAGTATGATAGGTGGCCCCACATGAACAGTTCTCGGAAATTTTCTACTTTTAAATTGCGAGAAAACATTTGTATGTCTATTTATGTGAGTGGATAGTTAAGCAGGGGCATTAATATCGCTTCTTTTGTCAGACCCTCCGACGTATTCGCCTTCTCCCACCCCCTCATATTCAGTAGGGTCGAATATACAGTGCATTGCCATTTTTATTACGTTTAGCGAGTGCCTCTATATAGCTATTGTGACGAATGNGTAGGGTCGAATATACAGTGCATTGCCATTTTTATTACGTTTAGCGAGTGCCTCTATATAGCTATTGTGACGAATGTCTTCCGATAATTTCTTGTTATCCTCCTTCGCCATGTTCACTGTTCTCGAAATACCACTTGCGCCACCGATAAGGCTGCCGAGAATGCCTAGTACTGGCAAGATGAAGGGCAATATGCCTCCTGGCTTGGTTTCCTCCTCCCACTATTTTCTTCTTCTTCCTTCCAAACCTCAAACTCATTCCTCTCTTGATTTTAGTTTTCATAATCTTGGACACGCCCAAAGCTGCAAAAAAGATCGCCGAGTTAAGACTTGGGCGATCTAACTACTGACTTGGTATTATCCCCAAAGACAGTGTTGGCCACATGCATATCTTTAAACTTGCCAATGGTAGCAAAAGCAATATTGTGTTCCTTGCATGCTTCGCCCGACGAATTGATAGGGATGTCACCTCTCTTCAATCTCCATGCTAGTCGCTTACCGAGNGTTCCTTGCATGCTTCGCCCGACGAATTGATAGGGATGTCACCTCTCTTCAATCTCCATGCTAGTCGCTTACCGAGCCCACCATATCTGTAGCCTGGAACGTGTGTTTCGAAAAAGAGGTTGTTGATCAGGATATTCACCATTCCACTTATACTCTTCATCTTACTCTCAGGGCACATTATAGTATACTAACACGCATAATTATCGCCACACCTTCTTTATATTTTGTGGCCGACCACAACACCCGAAATAGAAATTGCCCGTTCATGGCTGATGACTGACATACATATCGTAATTAATTCATTCAATTATTAGATCAATGAGAACTGTACCACAGTTCACCACACTTCCTTTTCCAATCAGAATCGTCGATGATGAAAATAATGCCTGTGGAACATGCCATGGGAGCTACTACCTACCACTATGAGAGGTATCATAGGGACCGAGCAAATGTATAAATATGTGTGCGCTTCAGAACCTTTTGGAGGAACCCAGTGGTCTTCGGATCGAGAACCTTTACCTACATACGAAATCGCTACAGCAGCCAAAGTACCTACGTATAGCGCAAATATAACACTTAGTATATGGTCTTTCCTTTTTTCCATGTACCGACAATGGGGAAGTTGTGCCGCCAAGTGACTCTTTACCAAACTCTGTGTTTACTTTTTCGATGACATGACATGTCAGAAGCAGTCGACCACGTGTGCTAATGTTGCTGGCATGAAACTCATAGTTTCCTCGTGATAGCAAAGGTTTTCCAGCCTCCTAAGGGAAGGTACAGCTGGGGATACAATCAGTTTATTAATGCCCATCAGTGAACGAAGAGATACGCCATATCTTAGTTCGGCCATAGTGTCTGAAGCGTGTGCAAGGCAGCTGCATCACATCTACTAGCGATGTAAACTGCAGTTTTAGAGGGAAACGAGCAAATAATCCTGGAGGAACGGAACATGATGGTGATGAGGCCCCTGTATCCTTTGTCCGCAGTGTCACTTCGGAAGCATTGCAGCTGGTGCCAGAACTGCAGGTCAACATTGAGACACATCTCCTTACACTGATGGATGGCATGGCCCGTGATAGCGGCTTTAGATGTAATATTTAGAAGCGTGGGTGAGCAAATAGCAGGCAGAGTTCATACGGCCATGACCGGCGAATTATGCTCATTGACTGAAGATGTTCACAAACTGAGCGCTTTAGGCGGGAAGCTTGCCAGCATGGAAGTACGTCTCTTCAATACGAATTTACTGACCACTAACATGGATTTGTGGCTTGCTATTAAGTTCGAGAGTGTGTTTCATTTCTCTGATTTTGCTTCTGGCGGGGCACTCTAGGCTGTAGAGGGATGCCTGTTTGGCAACACAAATTTGATGTATTTCAAGATAGAAGCCCAGATTCACCAATTAACTGAATATGTGCTCAAACCAAATGCTTTAGGAGGTACGTTTACAGCCATAGAGAAGAAATATGATGCGGGAGAGCAAGTTGCCACCAGAGATCATGCCGGTCTAGCTACAAAACTAGACGAACTCCTTAATGTCAAGACTGAGAGTGAAATCATTCTTGCTACTTTTAGTAAGAAGCTGTAATCAAACCTCGACGCTGTCGGTACGATGTCTGCTATGATGAATACTCAAATATCATATATTGACTTACAATGTTCGGAGCATGCTTGGAAGCAAGCTCACAGCCATGAAGGCCAAGCTCGTTGATTTAGTTGAACGAGTTGACAACAGACTTCTTACTGCCCTGGCAGCTATGTTTAAGGATCACCTTATTGTTACAAATGAGGGTGCAGGCAAGCTTTGACTGCTTTGGAAGACAAGCTCACCGTTGTGGAGACGATGCTCGAACAGGTCGACATAAAGATTTTTTGCCGACCTTATTGCTAAACTAGTCGAACGTCTTAATGTATCAAGTGAGGGTGCGAGCAAGCTGAACGCGTTAAGTACACAGCTAGGAAGAGTTAGCAGCATGGAAACGAAACTCCAGCTCTGAACCCAAAGGAATATCAAATAGACTTCTTACTCACATTGTCAAGGAACTAGAAACTCGAGACCGTACTTTAAGTATGGGACTCGAGGATATTGAAGAGCTTATAAGAAACAGATTTGTACGTAACCTAAACTACTTGCGAATGGACGATGAAAAATGGACACATTGCTAGCATGTGCAAGATGTGGTCATCCTGCAAAACACCACGTCCTAAGATAAAATTATAAAACTGATCGAGCGTAGAGTTCATGACTAACTATATACAGTAGGAAAAGTCGACTTTATTATTAGTACAATGGCCACTACCACCGAGGATTTACAGCAAGTAGTTGCAAGTGTTAGCAATAAGTTTCTACTTGCAAGTGTGCACGCATGGAGCAGGATGCTGCATTGTAAGAGGACTTATGTCTGCTCACATCACCACTGGATAATTTACAGAAGAAAACCACTCTCCTTGCTGACATGAAGACTGAACTGAACGCCGAACGCGGTAGGAAGGGTAAGATACTTTCGGGGAAGGAGGAGGGGACTGTTGAAGATGATGACGATTTGCCTTTAGCCACACTGAAATGTAAAAGTACAGGTCTCACTTATGCACTGCCACTGTTAGCAGTTATCTCCTTTCGTACATAACGAGAATTACTAATCTAATATATGACGTTTATAGACGCAATAAAAAAGGTACTTGTGAGAGAACATTTTTTCTAACAAATGTATTTATAAAGATTGACAATGAAGCCTATGGGGGCATCCCCAGGCCTCTATGAATGGCTGTGTAAGCAAGAGCCTTGCTGGTGCTCGCGAGAGGCTCTTCACCAGTACAAGAGATTACTCAGCCTCACGAGTGCACATTTGGCTGACAACGATGCAACCAGTAACACATATAAGAATGAGACACATCCAAAATTCGGCATTGTTGCCGAGCTGTTTACGGGCGTTGGCATAGCGAGCAGCTTGGGCATGGTTTCGAATTTTAATGGGGGCAGTCAATTAGAGTATGCGTTCTGGGATGATGTGAATGAGCTTGTATCACATCTATGACTGCTAATTTCATCTCAACAGGCTGGCAATCAATCACATACAAATGAGATCGTGAATATTGTGAAAGAACTGCGTCAAGCTGGCTACATTTATAAATGTCATGTGTACATATCGCTGCCGAGTTTTACCATCCTGCACATCGCAATTATTGCAGGCGAAGAGAACACCTAGCTGACCTAGTTGAAATGGTACAGCATGCCTCTCTAAAAAAGGGTTATATATATGTATATATGTCGATGGCAATAAATTGTTTCAGCAAACATGGATGGGCAGTACCAGTTCACCCAAAATGTGGCGAAGATGTAGCTGCTGCTATGAATACTGTTTTACAAGATAAAGTGCCACCTAAAAATATGCAGACTGAGCTTGGCAGAGAATTCTACGATCTGGCCTTATACTCGATAAAGGATGAAAATAAAATCAATCACTACAGTACATTCGGCTATAAGACGGCCTCTGTCGTGTAACAATTTAACCGCACTCTTAAATAATGTCAAGTTGCATGAATTTTCGTCGCAGGGTAGTTACAACTGGCTGAACTTACTACCTCGTTAAATTTCCGACTACATTGGGCGAGTTAACCGGTCCATCCACATGCTCCAGTGGATGTTAAGGATGATACTTTGCTGTAGAATGTGTTAAAAAATGAGAAGAGATTGGACAGGTGCAAGGCTAAAGCGAAGATTGGTGACTGTTCGAAAAATATCACAAGGGAAGGGAAGACTTGCAAAATCATACAACCAGAACTGGAGCATGAAGTCTACAGGTTTAACAAGATCTCCTATTACGAACCACAGATGTTTATTCTCGTCGATCTGAACGGTGAAACCCTCAAGGGAGTATTTTACAACCAAGAGATCATGACATGCAACTGCTTCCCTCACCCATGCTATGCTACAATCTGACCTTCTGTCTGGCGAGCACATGTGAGGGGTGATGTGCATTGTTGCATTTCTAAGGATCCAGCCATCTGAATCCCGCAGATGTGCTATATTATGATGCTTTCATTCCGAGGTGCAGCTGCGGTAACATTATGTAAAATGCCCTCATGCACTCTACACACACACGTTATATGGTTGGGTGGTTACTGCACGTGCGAGGCACGATACGCATTGTGGTTTTTTCTATGTTATCAGCCAGCTGCTTCCTGTGGTCACTTCTCGATTGTGTGTGATGGCGATTTAATTCATCTCTTGTTCGAGGATAGGTCCGATGGCTGCTTGCGCGCATTTTGTCAAACAATGTCGAGCATCATACACGAACGTTATTCAGTTTTTGAAGAGGCCTGCCAGCTGCGTACTGTGGTCCAATGGCTACGAACGTTCGCATTTTTTTTAAATATGTTGAGCACCCTACTCAAATTTTATTCAGATGGGGGAGGGTATAGCACGTATGCGTGAGTGTAGAGTGCCTTTCTGATTTTTTTTTTAATACATCTGCTCATTTTCTTTCTTCCTACTCTCAGGGATTCGATCGTCTGCAATGTATTGCTTGTCTAGAGCGTTGCTTAAATTCTGACATGGTCCCTCCTGTAGGATTGTCTTGTACTCAACACATACTTACTATTCATCAATGGACCAAAGATGATGCGCTAGTCGAAACTTTTTACAAATTAATTTGTCTTGGTTGGGCGGGAAGGTACAATTGAGTGTGAGCATGCAGTCGTTAGCCCTGATATATTTGTATTCACAGACTTAGGTAATGGACATTATGTTTTAGGTGAGGCTGGAAGTGGTAGTCTAACAGTCTCCTTATAACAGAAAAACGAGCTGGAATGACTCGTCCCCACAAGAGCATTCCACCAGGAGAACCAGTGAAAAGATGCTGAAAGGGATATAGACAACTGAGGTGGACTGATAGAGCATGAGACTCATACTATATTTCTTATAAGCCTACAATTCAGATTTTGTTTTGTGATTACACGTTTATTGTCTGTCGAGTGTGTGCATTAGTACTTATTTCATCTCCTAAAATCCAGTAGACTGATGGTATTATTTTTTCGTCCTTTTCATTTTTCTTAATATCTTTTACAGATATGAGAAGTGCATATATATGTATTTAATTTATTTCTGAGCGATGACGTGAGAATTTACTTTATTTATTTTTGTAACCGTACAATGTAAAATTTTTGCATAAATACAATTATATTGTCTGGCAAGTGCATAGGTCAGTGCACATATGTACTTTATTTCGTTTTCTAACAAATCCCATGCAATAGCGGTCGTTGGTCAAGACATCGGACTGGCGACCCAAGTGTGGCAGGAACGATTCCGCACGCCTCCTGCATTTATTTAGTTCACAAACAAATAAAAATTGTAGCTATTTTAACTACACTCCCCCGATGCTAGTGTATGCCTGCAGGCAACAAGTGAACTATCGCACAAGATGAGCGCATCGCCACCAGCGCTCCTAGCTGTGAACGGTAGAACTTCAAACAATCTGGGGGCGGGCGCGAAAATCAGATATGTTCGCCTATGACAATCAGCTGTCGGCAGACGTGGGAGAAAGACACGAAGGCCAAGAGAGAAAGTAAAGGCGACCAGAAGGAATATGAGAAAACCAGCCGATGGAATGCAACATAGAAAAAAGAAAGAATCAGCAAGCATGAAATTAAATATTGGGAATAAAGGAGCATGAACAAACAAGTTATTCAAATTCAGGAAGACTCGACAGAAAAACCCACAGCTTGGAATGACAGAGCGTGAAGTAGGGAACAAGATGGTGTGAGAAAGGAAGGCATTTGCGAGCATATGAAAATAAAATCGGAATGACCGAGCATGAACAAACAAGGTTATCGAATTCGGGAAGACATGGAGAAAATCCCTTCGCTTGGAATGCAAGATGAAGTAAGGACCAAATTGGCCGCTACTGGCCAGGAATGACCGAGAAGAGAGGGCGGCACTTGCTGGTAAAATGACCGACGTAAGCAAGGAATGATAGAGCAGGAGGTTGACAAGTGACGTCATCAAATATGGCTGCGGCTAGTTTTCTTGACCACGCCAAGGCACCAGTAACAGCAGAACATACTCTTTATAACTACTTATGTAGTCTATGGTGATTCTTATGGTACGTCTAGGAAAGAAGGTTTAAACCTTTTTAAGTAATCTGCTTCGATATTAAGTTTTATTGCAGTTTTTATTGCAACAATTTTTTGGACATTCTTAAAACACAGTTATCTTTTCTGGATACTGCACATGTCGTTGCAATTTGACAGCAACGTTTTCATCTTCCATTAAACTATTAGAACAAATCACTCTTGTAAAGTCTCAGCACACGCCATACAATCCAGATAAGCAATCCGTATAAGAAATACTTCACGGTTAGGTGGACAATGTATAGCCTGAAACAAAAACACAACACGATGCTTATACTTTAATGGTAGTCACAGGTTTGCAAGAGCTCCTAAATGGTAAATTCCTGAAATGTATGAAACGTAGAGTAGGTATGGGGTAGCTCGATCTCACTTGCTACACAGAACCACACTCCGTGTGCCAGCACTGAACTGTTTTGCTGCCAGGCGAAGTTACGTTCATATCAGCGCCGGCATTTAAATTTGATAACAGAGCCGTAGACATTAGCACGGGTTAGTATTATGCGCTTTAAAAACTGTGTGACTTGACGAATTTCCATGAAACTTTTACCCAGATATCAATATTACTCTGGAAACATACTTTAAAATTTGGATTAATTCTTTTTCGCCACTAAGTTTTCTTACAATTCTTTTCGTTACTTGTAATGTAATAGCAACAGCATTATCTTATTATATAGAAAATGTTGACCGGAGTTAAAAGAAATTATTTATATTGAAACAGAAAAAAAATCGAAAAACAATAAGTTTACTATTTTATGAATTTGTCTTGCACGTAGTAATAGTGATGATTAAAATATTTAACAATTATCATTGTTTATTAATGAGAATGCAGAGGTCATATAAATCAGTTTCCTTTAACCACCAGTTGAAAGGTACTCTGCAGTGTTTAAGGTGTTAGGTAAGCTGAAATATACGCAACCAACGGTTTGGCAGTAGAAACTTAGCCTGAGAGCACACTTTACAGTGAAAAGTCTTTAGCATTACGCACTACACAGTAAAAGCAGAAGTTATCAGAGACAAAAATATTAGCAGCCTCCCACTTTTAATTTACAATTTTCTTCATGAATTCATTTACATTTAATCAACACGATATTCACATAGAATAATGATCAATATATTTATAAATTAGTACTTAATTAAATATACTCATAAACTTAGTTCTGAGTGCACTTCGATAACCCAAACCAACACAAGTCCTCTTTTTTTAAAATTAGAAAAATCTAATATTACATGACAAATATAATGATAACGCAACACTTTCCCTCAAATTGTCAATGACATATTAGGTGAATACTTCTAGCAATACTTAAGTAGAATAAACCAAATTCACAGGGATTTTTTTGGGCTTTTGCTTTTACCAAGGAGAAGAGGGTAAGGTAATGCTTTAGATAATAAGCCAATTAAATAAAAATCTAGTTTTAATATTCCTTAATACTTACTTCAACGGGCGAGAACTCTTATCTTCAACGGAATGCAGCCTGCCATTCAACACGTATTTTCTAGCTTCTGTAGAAATGCCTAGAAGAAACTTAGGCCAGTATATCAACGTAGTGTCAAATGAAAACATCTCCTGGTCTCTGACATCAAGTTGGTTTAACATTTTTCGTGTGTTATTGGAACAAAACAACGTGTTTCGCTTGGAAAAGTAGCCCGTCTGTATAGCATGGTTTTGTATTTTCCTGTACATCTTAAGGAACCTGGAAAAAGTAATCGTGTTTCAGTGCACATTTCTGGCAGCTGTCAAGTAACATTTATTGATGTAAGTGTATTTTACAGAAACACTTTAATTTGAGCATCTGAAATTTTTTCAGTTCTTTGTCAGAAAATTCTCATCTACTTTTTTTTTATAGGTAACATTCAAACTTTTATTACCCAAAAATACATACTAAGGTGTTTGCGATTTTAAGAATCTGCCAAGTGTGAACCAAACTTAGCCTGCATTTTATTTCGAAGATTTGTTCGGGAATAATTCCCTACTTCGAATATCTAACATATGCCTATTCATTAAAAATCGCCTTAGAAAATCAGATTGGTTGGAACACAACACATTTTAATGATACGTATTTAAAAAACTCCGTGAAGAGTTAAATTTGTTGTTTCGCAGTCACGTCTAGGAATTATTTATTTTAAAGTTGTCAATAAGAATACTTCGTACAAACTAATATTTTTATACTATATAAATTTTAAACAATGACATGACAGTTAGAATTTTACGTCTTCAGGAAATTTAAATAAGACTTTTACACAGAAGTATACGAAAATAGATTCGGGTGCATTATATGCAGGCCGTAATGTCGGGAACTTGACCTTGAATTCCGTTGAAATTTAAATTTTATGCAGCCCCTTTGGATTGCCTGCCAATCACTTTTACCTCAGGGCAACATTGGTATGAGCATAAACAAGAAAATACAGAAAAAATGTATGAAACAAAAAAATAACAAGTAATTTTTTAATAAATATTGAAGAATTTTTAAATTTAAAACCCATAAATAAAGTGTGTGAAAAAAATTTCACATTTCAGAAACATTTTTAAAACCGATAAAATTATTAAAATATTTATATTGCAAAACAACGTTTAAAAATATTAAACTCTGGAGGTCCTGGTTTAAATCTCGTCATGTGCGCACCCTGCCAGAAGTAAGCATTCAGCCTCCTGAAGTAGTTACTTGCAGCAGAGTGGCTCAGACCACTGGCGCACTATCCGTACTGAGATAGCGTCTACCCACTACTGTCACCGCATTGCGATATGTATACACTGTGGTACGTCCCAGTTTGTACTCATGCACATAGGAGACATGGGACAGACTAACACTTTTATTGCTGAGACGTCATAAAAGGTAGCCCTAATTTAGCTTAGTTGTATGTAATTTGCTTTAATATAATGACGCCCAAATAGTTTGAAAAGATGGACGAAATAGTTTTGCCTCGACAGTAGTTTTCATGACCTTCATTGAATCATAGTATTACTTTTGTAGCACTCAAAATGTGACTTAATTGAATGAACACAATTGATTGTACGTTATATGACAAAAAACATTTCACTAGGACACTGACAATTTACCTTCATATTGACTAACAGTCTGCTAGGAATGAAAGCGGCTGAGTATAATTAAGTGTACGGTACATTGTGGACCAATACACAAAAATTTGGAGTTTTAAAAATCTTCTGAATATAATGATATACTTTTTCATAGTTTTGATCTTTGGCTGACATTAGTATATATATACATAATACTTTTTTCCATTTCTAGGTCTTAGAGTTGTAATATTTTGTAAATTAAACAAATTAAAAATTAAACAAAATATTAGTTTTGGTTGGTGAAAAATTATATGGAATTTACTATTGTAGGATTTGAAATTCTTTAAATGCATGGGTAAATTTTATATAAAACGCATTAATATCTTCACAATTTCCGCGTATTGACTTTACAAACATTTTGTATACATTCAATATAATAATTACTGAATCTAGGTCACGGGCTACTTATAACAATTCATAATAATATAATAATTCAAAAAACTACACTAGCAAATGGCGACATCCTTGCAGAGATAAATGATTCTATGAACTGGGCTGAGGATGCGAGTCCCGCATCACTTGTAAGTGACGCGCAGAAGATGCATCGTCATCCCTTACGAGAATTAGGATAAATAAACATGGCGTCGTCTATTAACAATGCTCTTTTAAATAATTCCCATAACTACCGGTTCCATTAAGGCGCTATGCATAAATAGCGGATACTATTTAGCTTCTTTAATTTTAGTTTAATAAATGTCTATGTTTATTTCATTCGTGTGCTCCAAATATAATATATGCAATACAGAAGAGGAAATGAAAAAATAAATATGAATATAAAGAATCTAAAATCTTCCGGTTAAATAAAAATTTAATTAATAAAATATTTCGGAATTGTTTCCCTACAATCTAAATACGATTTAATTTGGTATGTAGAGCCGAAGAGAGTAATTCGAGGTGGATATGTAGCAGCACAAGAATGCAAAGTTAGGGAAAATAGGCGAACTCAGAGAAAACCCGCCGACCAGCGGCATTTTCCGTAATGATTCACACGTGCGGAAGCCTGGGAGTGACCCCAGCGGGAATCAAACCCGGTTCGCCCTGGTGGGAATGAGCGCTCCAGTCCCTGCCCTAACCTCAGCCCCTCTCTGCAATGGAGGGAAATAACTGATTCAAATGTTGGCAACCATGGTTTTATTCCAGGATTAAGTGGAAGTTCATAATTTGTTGTTTTGCGTCACTAGAAGCTCGAAAAATAGCTGGGGCCAAGGTGGCTGAGCGGTTAGTCTGCTCGCCTCCTATCAAGGTGAACCTCACTCAATCCCCGGCAGGTAAACTAACAAATTTTCGTAAGTGGGAATCGTACAGGACGATGCCGCTGTTTGGCGGGTTTTCTTGGGATCTCCTGTTTCCTCCGCCCTTGCATTCAGTCGCTGCTCCACTCTTACATTATTTCACCCTCTTTCGCTCTCAAGACATCGATGTTAAGAACCGCCCAAATCTCTGAATACAACTCTATGAATAGCTTGTCTTTAAATGAATTCGCGAAATGTTCTTAAATTTAGGTACAACGCTTAGGCCTAAATGTAAACAATTATTTTTAATACATATTAGCACGGCAACTACTCTAATTTGGTTTTATTCCTGGAATGGTTATATAATCGACTCAAAATAACAAATTTTTTTATAAATAGAAAAAACTGTCTTATATGATATTTAACTTTAACATACAACATACACTTTCAACAAAATATCCCAAAGCTCACTTACATTGGAGGCTTTTTCTTCAGTCGCAGGCCGAGATCTAGCAGACACCCAGGCAGGAAATGCAGAAAAAATGAGAGCAACAAGTAGAATTTGTAGTTGGTAACTTGTATTATGAATGGGTGCCAGATGCACTCATTAAATGGGTTATCCGTTACACTTTCAATTAAGGGTTGTATAAACTCCTTTAGTGTGAGTGGGTTGGTGTCTGATGTGGTAGAATTGTAAATAGTGATGCCTTCATTGTCACCTCTGTGAAATAAAATTAGTGTTATAATATGTTTAGCCAGACATGCTGCTATTTAAATAATGATCAAGAAAAACCGGGGTTGGCGCTAAAAAATTATTGTAAGATATTTTAAAGATAGTTGCTACGATATTAAGAACTGTGAATACATTGCAGGACATTAAAAATAGCGCACACAGAAGGATGCAACAGGTGGTACTAAAACTTAATATGAGATGTTTGAGGGAGAAACAGACATGCGTTATGAGGTGATAGTATAGACGATTTTGAAAGCAAANAAACTTAATATGAGATGTTTGAGGGAGAAACAGACATGCGTTATGAGGTGATAGTATAGACGATTTTGAAAGCAAAACATCAATAAATATATGCTATATTCGCAATGGTGTCCGAGATAGAGATATATGACACACGTGGTCTTCTGGCATTGATCTGTTAGATTATTGTTATTGGGGTTGATAGAAGACCCGAGTCTTCAGGCATAAAGCGCGAAGAAGGGAGAAATTGCTTCCTCGTGTGTTAAATGACTGTGCTAACGTTATAGCAGAATTGTGACACCAGCTACGATTAGCAACACACCATATGACTACAAGAGTTGCAAAATACATAGGGGTTGAAGGTGGCATTTCTGATGCTGTTTTGTAAAGAAAATTTACACAATGAAACCCAACATGTAATGGTCTATTTATTTACTA
Source organism: Clitarchus hookeri (assembly GCA_002778355.1). Lineage (NCBI taxonomy): Eukaryota > Metazoa > Arthropoda > Insecta > Phasmatodea > Phasmatidae > Clitarchus > Clitarchus hookeri. The sequence goes on along the minus strand of NQII01000516.1, from coordinate 800,368 downwards.
TCAGCTGTACCGTTCCCGTTCCCGTCAGTTTCTCATTCNCAATGAAACCCAACATGTAATGGTCTATTTATTTACTATCAGCTGTACCGTTCCCGTTCCCGTCAGTTTCTCATTCGTGTATTTCGGACAACTTTACGAATAGATCACATGTTTATTGATGTTTTCTCTTAAAAATGGTAAATACTACCAATTTTTAACTTATGCCCATTTCCCAATTAAACATCTGGTATAGTTGGGGTACGAATGATTAATATACATGATTACAAAAACAGATAAACATGAGTATTATATATTGATATGTGGTATGCTTTTATACCATCTTTAATAATAAGTCGGACCTCCTCGCATGAATATACACACTGCAACACGGTCTGGCATTGAGTACAGCAGACACTGCATGTTGTCCTGAGGCAGATGGGCCTACATATGTTTGACTGTTTGTTTCAAATTCCGGATAATGTGGCACGGTGGCAGATGGCGTTTCAACTGGCAGAAAAAATGTTCGAATTGCGGCATGACAGGAGAGCTGGCAGGCCATTGTTTTAACAGACATGACGGAGATAAAACTCGGTGACACAAGTTGGGTACTATCGGGTGTAATCATGCTGAAATATCGCACCTATAGACCCCACCACAAATGTGAGCAGATGTGAGCGTATAGTCTCATCCACGTACTGCTAGGCCGTCATTGTTAAATGTAAGAAGAAGAGAGTGGATTGGTTATCGTAGTCTAAGGCNTCTCATCCACGTACTGCTAGGCCGTCATTGTTAAATGTAAGAAGAAGAGAGTGGATTGGTTATCGTAGTCTAAGGCTCTTAAGGACATAATGTCTAACATGGGGTAAGTGTGCTGTTCGATAATGAGATTGGGATTATGGTGTTCACCAGGAGCGTCAATTCCTGGGCACGAATCTCATCAATCCCCATTAAGAAGCGGCACTAATCACTTACCACCACACATCGCCAGTCTGTGGCGTTCCGCGCTGCTCTAGCATAGCATGAATGCAGACGGAGCAACCACTGTTGCAGAGTTAAAGGCAGCACACTTAATGGACTCTGGGATCGCATGTTATCCTCCGGAAGGCGCCGGGAAACGGTTCGTTAGCACACAGGTGCCCTTACACTGGCAAGAATTGTGGACTGGGTTGCCATGGGATCCCTCCGCGCTTTGTGCACAAACTATCGATCCTCTCGACTGGCAGTCGACCACGTTTATTTTTGCTGGTCCTCCATGTGTGGCNCGCTTTGTGCACAAACTATCGATCCTCTCGACTGGCAGTCGACCACGTTTATTTTTGCTGGTCCTCCATGTGTGGCTGTCTTCCCATACCCACTTTTCTCTGTTCCCCAACTCCATGGGGCAGACAATTCTGAATGATCCACATGGTGGGCAATCAGGTGATACGACAACCCAGAAATTTTTCAGCCCGAATAGGAGTCCTCACTCGTTGTCCGTCAGATGCATAAAGAGACACCATCGGCATTTTCCTGGCATTCTTATTCAGTCAGTACGCTTATTTTGTATCGTCAGGTTTCTGTCACAGTAATGCAGCTTCATCTATACATCAGTGTCTACGATCGCTGGTCGGTGCTCGTAGCACCTCTCCCAGGTGTGAGGTCACATGCAAACACAACAATATGGGATCATGTGCACACCAGCCCGTACTGTCGCTATTTACATCGTTTCGTGGTTGTCACATGGTTTCTCCATGGTGCGCTGTTTTATTTGTCCAGCAGTAGATTACCATATGAGATACACATGTGTAGATGATGGTTAAAAACCAGCATATAATCGATTTATTATTCATTATGTACCACAACACACAAGTAACAATATTTCAGTAAGGTTCTTAATGTATTAAGTAACTTCTTTGAGCAACTAATTCGAACTCATTAAAATTAAATTAAGTCAGTGTTACATTGAGCGAACGGATCTAATATGTTAAACCTTACTGACTTGTTCATAGAAAGGTGATTGTTCCGTATTGCGTACTCTTATGGTAAAACCATAGGAAACCTGCGAGTGCACTATCGAGTATCCACTCAAATTATTTACTTTTCAAGTCAGTGTACTATTGCGTATCCGGTCGAATTCCGTTTAACGTATCCAAGTTCAAGTCAATTGTTCCGTTTAGCGTATCCAAGTGTGTTTTTACTT